>DWDX01005383.1:0-10580 GCA_018245675.1 Agara michaeli | reverse complement strand
ATGTATGAAATAATGCAGTATAATTTGCATTCCTGTATACTTACTGTTGTTAAAGAATAAGAGTCAATTTAAGAAAAAAAACAATTTCGATATACATTTCCTAATGTTTATTATGCATAAGTTTAGTGATAACTCTAGGTAAAGTAAACTTTGCATATATTTCAATGACCATAGTCGTGTTAAATTTACTACATGGTGATAAAATTTACGAATTATAACATCAAAAATTATGTAAACCCGTAATGATTGTCATCAATCGCATGCAATTGCTTTAATTACATTAGTTGCATAAATTTGTTAATTTAATTTATTATTCTAATATGATCGAAGGCGATGAGTAATGTCAAACTGTACAATTTTTCTAAATGATCACCATTCCGTGCAGCCGTGTGTCCCTCTCTAACGCGCCCTCCATCCCTCTATCTAATGAAGCCAATTTTCCGCGCCCGCTTCACCTTGCTTTCCTTTTGAATTTTCTTGCGTATTTTCCTTGTCATCCATCTCCTTCTGCGTTTCCGCGTAGGCAGATTACTTTTGATTTTGAATTCCGGTTCCATCGATTTAAATTCCAAACAACAAATAGCATATTTTCACTGTTACTGTCTTTTACTCTTAAAAGGTTCAGCCTTCGTGAAAATATGTGAGGATTGATAGTCGGTGAATTTTTCTTCGAATTCAATAGTGTCTTTGGGTTCGTAACGGATCGGAGGAATCGAGCTTTGAAAATAACAATGAACTAAATTGAAAAATAGAAATCATTATAAATAGTCAGTCTGTTCAAAAAAAGTAAATTTTCACTTTATTTACGTATTTTATACGATGTTCTTTAATGTATATTTTAAAGTTTTATTACATTGTTTGCTTCTACATACTTTCAGAATATTTAATATTCAGAAAATATGGGTCCATTGACAGCACTGTAAACATATTTACAGAAACTAATTTATAATAAATTCAGTGAAAAGTTCCCCGCTCGTGTAATTTTTATTTTAAAAGAAATCTCAGTGTACACTAGGCTTCCGTATTTGCATTGCACGGTCTTTTCGTCTTTGAAAATATTTCAAAGTTTTCTCCCTTAAACTTTACGCTACTTGCCTCGTAAGTCAGCTGAAACGCAACGGACATTTATGAGAATCTTGCTATTCATGCACCGTATTTTACAAATATTTAATCATTACTTTTCCAATACAGTCAAAGCTAATGTTGATAAAATAGTTCTTTAGCTACGAGCATACTACAGTACAGTACAATACAGTTACTATAATACAGTAGGTACCTAAATTATCTTTAGTAAAAAATAATAACAAGTTCAATTTTTACTAAGATAATACAAATTAAACTGAATTGATCAGTTTATATACAAATTTAAAAATGAAATCAACGCTAATTATTATATGCATAAAATGAAATTAGAAACGAGCATATGTATTTATTGAATACATACATTGATACAGTTTAAAAAAAACTTAAACCTGTGATTAATTGTAATTTTAGTATGTATAATAGAGTACAAAGTAAACTTAAAAACCTCATGAGAATAACTTAGGAGATTATAAGACATAAACTGTAGGTAAGAATAAAAAGCGCGCAGCGACCGGCACGGCTCGACACCGGCAGTCTATTGTGCCATATATTTCGTATGTGCGCAACGTTTGCCCATATTTCTTGACGTCTATGCCGATGCTGGCACCGGTAGCATTTCACGCGACGCTCGCCGGTTTTTCAATGTGCGGTTTCCGCTGCAAAGAATTATTATATTAACGGTTAGCGTTTTATGCATCGCTGTACAAAGTTCAGTTACCAATAAAAAGCGAATCATGCTACGTCACGCCTTACTCTATTTCATATTTCAGACTGACTGACCACGTTTGCGTTTTGCAATCTGACTATATAACCTGGAAAACGTTGCCAACCATTCATAATTATAGTATAAGTAGCGTTCAAAATTTAGTACTGACTTACAATCTGGTAACGAGTGTGACCCTTGAAATTATTCTCTTAAGATATACATAATAGTAAAATTAAAACAAGATCTATATTTTACAGTCAAATTTCACTTTGTACGCAACGAATAAAAAGACAAAAAAACTCATTAAATCGATTCATTAATGAACCAAGCACGACAATTTTACATAGACGCGAGAAAAAAATTACCTGCTTAAGCTTATAGCTTATGTCCAGAACATTATGTTAATTTAAATAATACATTAGTCCATAATTTTAAAATAATGTTAAAAACGTTCAAATATATAACTAAATTATATATTCAATGCAATTCTATTCTTGTCGTGTGTAGAATTAGTTCCGGAACTCGTAGATGTGTCGATAATAATATCTATGCATCTGATTGGTGTCGCCTACGGCGTGGCACGACTGCTACGGCGCCCGCTCCGCGCCTCGTAGCCATCGCCACGCTACTGTCGCCATTTCTGATTTATAACAGCAATATAACGCCAACCTGTCATGCAGATATTTTTATAACTTTCATACAGAATTGACTTTCTTTGAAAGGCTTTCCTGTCAAGCCTCTGCCTATAAAAGGGTTGGATAGCTAGTTGCCTTGAAATGACTTACGAATAATAATTAATAAATCCCTTAGATCGTGTTCCAAGTAATAGATATTTATAGTATTCAAGTAATATTGTTTCAATTTACGCATATATTTTATAAAACTAAAGTTCATAAACAAGAAATAACTTATAATTATTTATTTAATTTCCAAACGATTATTTATTGTGTAAAATTTCTAATCTTACATCTATTATATTCATAATTAGTTTCTCTTGCATTTTTAACATACATTGTTTCTATACGAATAAAATTTGAAATAAAGAGATGAACGAAGAGAACTTTTCACCTGTACAAAATAATATTTTTATTAGTTATCCATAGTAACACAAATATTTTATACACACTATAAGTTGCTGTTTAATTTAACGATAGTAGATCTATTTATATTAAATTCACTTATCCAATCAATTTGAAATTAACCGCCAACGCCCTTAGTGGGCAGTAATTAATAAATAATAGTGTAATTTATATTAATAAAAGTATTTCAATAACTTGATTTGTGGTAGAACGGTCAGTGTGTGGTTAGCAAGAGGATGACCTAGTTTCACCACATCGCAATTCTCATATTACCATTGGAAGTCACAAATATTGATTCATATCGGCAATATAACGCCAAGCTGCATGCAGATATTTTTATAATAACCTTCACAGAGACTCGGTACTCATTGTTTTGAAAAGCTTCTTTGCGCTTTTGCCCACATTGTTTTCGTTTCTGTTGACCGAATGAGCGCTGATATTTTGTGTTTTGTAACAACATATACCTTATCCAAAATGTAATAATAATAATTGAAGTTGGCATTAATTTAAATCTTCTGATGTTATCTATTAGTAAATATATTGTAGCTCTATTTCTTCTGCTAATATAAAAGACCTAGCTTAAACTAATTCTATGCTAACCCTATATACGAGTATGTGTCCTATATAATATGTCGTGTTACAAAATGTCGACTCTTAAGAATGCTACGTATTTTAAGTTATTATAGGAAGTTGACGACAAACCTAATGCACTGTGGCATAATAATACATTTACATTATTATAACAAACGTAAAACAAACCATAATTACTTTACAGATTGGATCAGCTTTAAACATATTTTTATTAATCGTGAACATTTCAAACAGCTACACATTACGTTACAGTGTGTACATAGAGTACACAGTTTACAAAGTGTAAACACCAATTATCTTACGTGTTAATGTTTACAACCTACCAAAACATGATGGTGTTTATTCCGGCACGTCCTCGTACGTGATTATTGTTCTCGGTATAACGCAAATAACATAAAGGAATATTAATATACGTCGATGTATTATTCGATTAACTAAATATATTTATACGTGTACTTTTGAAAAGGAATTTTAATGAAATACGCTACGTACGCAAAATATGTAATTACATATAGAATATTTATCTAGTATATTTCTTCTTCTTCACTATTCCTGAACTATGCAGATTTAATCTTCAATCGAATATTTTGCTCTTTATTTCGTCCAACTCAACACAATTTAGGCCAAAGCGAAACAATATGTGTACGAACAACACAATCTCAAATTAGTTTACCGATAAAAATTTGTATCAGTTCATTCCAGAGGCGGTTGAAATTAAAATTGAACGCGTTTGATAATGAACAGACGGAGAAATCCGATCGTACCTGAATTAGCTATATCAACATCTTATTACTACGAGCTGGGTCGGGCGGTGCTCGCGGCACATCCAGGACGTAACCGCTAATTGTGTTTCATGTTTATACATGACTTCAATTCTCTCAATTTCACCGCGTGGGGCTTCACATTTCAACGCCTCTACACTGTTCATAGCCATTTACATGCGTCGATAACGATACCAATGTAATTGCTCGATAGATAGGTGTCTCGAATAATACGTATAGTGAGCACGTTCAAGTGAATCTTGTTGCATTTTGCATAAAATCGATACTCATGAATGTACCACGCCGAAGCCGCTATGCAGCCGCATGAGATTCACCAGTTCGAATTTGCCAGAATGGGTTTTATTTTAGAACACAACACACGCTTGGAAAACTGGATAATTCCATGTTTAAACCTCTAGCACTTCCGCATATATAAACACATTAGTTGTGAACACTAAGCGGTTTTCGAATATTAATTAAGTTGTATATTTCTATCATACGTATAATACATGTATGTCCATATAATATATCTATTTTATCTGACGAAAACAATAATCATAATTGGTAGCGCTTATTTAAATTATTAACTTATATTAATTATTTCCTTTGTAATATTGTAGTACTACATTATATAATACAAAATACATACATATGTATGTATGTCACTGAAATATACTATACATATATGTATGTATGTGTTGATCAGTACGTAACTCATAGACCACATGTATTTATGAATTTGTTTTGTACTGTAAATCTTCCTCAGAACATCCATCATACATTTTAAATCATAACACGGGTTTATAAAATAAAACAAAAGCTAATGGCGTAATGGGTCTTTGACGCGTTTTTCAATTAGAGGAAAAGGCAGTTAATTCGGGGTGAAAGAGGTAAGCAAAGCGAACGAGCGTTTCGAGCGGGACAACGCGGGACAAGGAATCTAATTTGCGTGGTGCCCTGTCGGACTTTTGTCACACCGTACTGTGCCAATTAGGTAATATGCAGATATTCGCCAAACCACTACTAAATGGTGATATTGATACATACGTAGAAAATGCTTCGTAGCGTATTCAATAGGTGTCAATGAGTAGGGTAGGTAAAAATTCTTTTACCCTAATTACCGTGATATTTATTTTTTGTGTAAAAAGAAATCAAAAGAAAGTTTATGCTTAGCGTAGATAAATCATAGAAACACCACTAAAAGTGGACTTTTTAAAGATCCCATGGAAATAAAGTATAACAAGTAGATTCACATAAGCTTAAATTTATTTAGGTTGCTATAATGCGTCTATGACGCATATATCAATTAGAAGAAAAGGCAATTAATTTGAGGTGAAAGAGGTAAGCAAAACGAGCAAGCGTTCCAGAGTGAGTGGGTCGTCGGGAAATCTAATTTGCACGGGGTCCGCTCGGACTTTTGTCACGCCGTACGGGGCCAATTAGGTAAATATGCGGACACCGGCCACATCACTAAATAACTGTACAGAGAACTTGCTTTATTCAACCAGTCACATTTGCCTAACACAATGCTTTTTCTTTTTTCCATGTCAACATTTTCTTTCTTTAGAACAACTTTGTGACTAGATTCAAGCGCTTATTAAACAATAATTTGACAACATAAGAATTTTATATTAACAATTTTGCGTTTAGGAATAAATCCAATACTATATATACATCTAATCTAATATTAATGTACCTATGTATAATTAAAAATAAAAATTATACATATGTGAACAGAATTTATGCTACAAAATAACTATATTTGTACATTGAAAGCACAGTAACACCCCTGTGAAGTGATTCGAACACTGGATCGAACAAAGGATACGTGCATCCGTAAACACTTACGAGCTGATGACTGGTCCACTAATTATATATAAAGTAGGCGTAATCACGTTGTTCACCAACACAGAACTTCACGTTAACAATCTATGTATATATGTATATCTACTGCTCGTGTACCTAGTTAATATATTTATTATCACAGTGAATATCTACACGTATGTATTTATTTCGATACTGTCATTTTTTAAATCGCTTGTCATTTATATTATAAAATGTTTATACAAGACAGTTTAAAAACCAAAGAAATTCCTAATTGGAATTATTAATATGCCAGCTCCAGCCAGTTCCGTGCTTCCAAGAACTTATTGTTTTTGTTAGTGCTTGTAATCAACACTCAGTAATATTCACTGTTAAAGGTCCGTTCCCTTATTTGCTTTGTAATTTTTTTTATCAAACGTAAAAGCAATAAATATGTCAAATTTTGAAGCCACTACTCAGTATTTTCTTCGCGTATAGTGTGTGTTTTATATTATCGTGGTCACCTATTAAAAGATTTAAAAAATATTTAAAGATGTAGAGCAATAACAGGGCGAGTTAGAAATGATAATGAAGTTATATAGTGTAAACTGAAAGCAATTTACATTGCCTTGCAGCAACCTCCGACTGTTCTTGTGTCAACCCAAGTGCATAAAGCTTTACTAAAAGTTCAGTAACAAAAGGTTTTTATTTCCTTTAGGTATCGACGCGGTAATTGCGTTCACGTCAGCTTTTCTACTTAAAGCGAACGCAACTTCGGGTAAGTTAAGTTTTACCTGGTGTACTCGGGTTTTCAAGTTTAACTAGGGAATAAGAAATTTTTCGACATTAGTAATTATGCAATATTCAAAAGTAGTTTCAACATTTCTGTCCCGCAAGTCCGTTTCTGTCCCGTAGTTATACACTAATCATTTCATTGCAACACGATTATTTATTTTAAGTAAAATTACCCATTAATCGAACTACACCTGTTAGAAGCAGCCGAACTCAATATGTAAAGAAACCAAGGATTTATAAACATTCATTAAAAAGTTGTATCTTGCCGAAGCGGGCAACTGATCTAAAAATGACACCTAGAAACAGCCTTTAGAAGACTCGATCGGAGAAGACCGGTCAGTGAGAAATGATTAACAAGCGCACTCAAGTCCATCTACTGGGTACGAGTGTGATAAAACAGACAAATAAGGAATGCTAGAAAAATGTTCTTTTCGCTGTGCGAATATGCATATTTACATAAAACTCACTCCTTCTTCGTACTGCATCAGCCTGTTAGGTTGAGATTGAAGATTAGATTAAAATGTAACCAATATTTATCCATTTGGAGTATTTTTAACCCTCGACGCAAATAGAAGGGATCTTAGGTATAAGTTTGATGCCTGTGTATGTAAACCTGTCCTCGGGGATCGTACTTCTTAAACGGGTTAATCGATTTGAGCCCATTAAAATTTTCACTTAATTAAGAGTTGATTTCATTGCGGTGATTATTAAATAGATAGCATCAAAGTCGGCTTATCTTTGTAAAGATTATCAGTTATTTTCTAGTTATTGCTGTTGTGAGCAACTTCTATTGGTCTGATTCACTCAAAATTTTGTATCCTTTGCATTCAATGATATAACAATTACATCTGGTAACCCGGTCCTGATACTGCAGGATCAATTTATTGCAATCAGCAAGATACCTAAATTATCCCCTACTTTTGGTTCAGGTGTTGTGTCTGAGAGAGTCAGACGTAACGGGAGACTTTTTTTTAGTAATATGTATCGATTTTTAAGTATCAACAACCGTTTCCTATATAAATCACGTTAATTTTATTTTATAACTTCGGTGAATTTCGCAATGGGCAGCAATGAAAAAATGGTTGCTAACTAAAAATAATAAGTTCTTCAAGCAATTTATCTTGAGTTGTATATCAGAAATAACATATTTCGATTGTTTATACGTGCTCGGTAAGCCTTTCTTTCATTATATGTCGTTGGCAGCCGCTCGCTCTACCTATGTATGTACTCTGAAGATGGATGGCAGAGGGACGGATTTGTTCTATTCGCGTTCGCTCATCAATCATTTGCGGATATTTTTCCGTGTCTCAGGTTGTTTAGCCTAAATAGATGGTTGCAAGCATTGAAGCATCACTCATATCGACACGTGTATCACATTAGCATCGACGTTACCCCATTTATTTAACCCATCCCCTTGAGCCTATACTTTGTATTGTGTGAGTCAGGTATTATTTTATTAATGTACATATTTCTATATGTACTATACTTGCGACCCTGTACGTTAAACACTACTCTTGAAAATGACATAACCTTTAAAACATATTACGGTAATAACTTAAGCTTCTCATACACAGTTAGAAACTGGTTAAGATGTACAATTCATTTGACAAGTCATCATTCCAAAAAACATTAAGAAACAGTCTTCATATCCCCGAATATCAAATTGTTGACATCTTGACTTGTATATTTACATGAATCGGATTTCTCATTAGCTAACATATCATTAGATATATTCGCCTGGCGATAAAAGCAGTATACCAATATGCTTTATATAAAAGTAACTTAGCCATATTGAAAAACCTACTTCGTCTCTTATGTCTTTATAAAAAAAATAGTTCAATAAATGAATACAACGCAGCATTTCTATCGACAAACCAAAACGTGTATGACTCCGATACTTCTAGTGTTAGAAATAGTGCAGGATATATACTTAAACTACGGGGCTATGACAAACGCGGCTGTCTCAGCGGAAATTACTCTAGGGGTTGAACTCAAGGATTAAATTTATTTGATTTCATGCCTAATGTACTCCACTCCTGATACAACGAAGGATTCCATAACTATCCGGAAGACGTACAACGCTCCTATTCGCATGTCGTAACTCAAATGTGTCTAAGGATGTAATATTCTGTAATTCTGTTTCTACGGAATGGAAATTAGACAAAATGCACGCGGGTACCTTAATTTTGACTTTTACTGTCTGAACTACGGGTGTCAATGGCGTAATACTAAGAACATAATCGAAAACTTTATTTTCAAAACAACTAAACATCATATTTGATTAGCTCTTGAGGAAAATATTTATTGAACTTTTTTTCTACGAACTTTGCAATGCGAGCAAGCTACATATAGAACTTTACGCATGATATAGGGTAAGGATTCTGAGAAAACTTCTATTTTTATTCTATGGTACACCATAATAGACGCCTTTTATCGATAGCACCGGATTTCTTCAACCCTATTCTGTCCACGAAGCACTTGCAAACTGGAGAAACGATTTGCAGTGAAACGTGTGTTCCTAGTATAGGGCGGCCATTTATATAATAAAGTTCAACATGATTGCTTTGTTATTCGTGTACACTTGAACTGATATCTCGATTAATTTGGCACAACTGAAACAATACTCATTTCATTTGGAAGACTTTATCTTATTTTATCATATAAACCAAAAAAGTGGTGGAGTATGGAATATAGTATAAATTCGCGTTCTACTTTATTCAATGTATTTAATAATCTAAAAATTAAATTGCTTCAGATATTTTACTTACAACTAGTCCAACAGATTATTCAATATGTCGTACGCACGGGCAAAGGTTTCTCTCATTACTTTGAAGTGAGGGCAAAATTGGTTGGTAATTCGGTAGGTATCTTGTAAAAGATTCGTCCGATGAGATCCTCGACACAAGTGGTCCGTGTTATGTAGACTGAGTGGAACATGGAATCTTGGAATACTTTAGAATATCCAGAGGTACAAATTTGTAGAACAGAACGTATAGGTATATTGTAATCTAAGGCTAGAAAAAATTAAAGGGGTTAGATCTTTAACTTTTACAGTTTGCCAACAGCTGATTTGTTTATAATCAAAATTTAAGTAACAGGTGACAAGTTAACAGAATAGGTCATAGGTCACAAATAACGGATGGGCCACTTCGAATGTATGAACCGACAGTTCTTTTACCCATTATATTTACTTGCCTCTTGGTCTACTGGTTAAAGCATCTGACCGCTAAGGTGAAGCTCGTAGATTCGATTCCCACCCTGGACAAACATGTTTGCTGAGCATATTTAATTGTTCTGTATCTAAGTGTGATAAAAATATCTGTTTAAGTAATATGTATTATGTATATATGTTTATCAACTATCAGGTTACCATTACAGTCTTTTGATTGCCTAAATTGGAATCAGATAGCCGTGTCTGGACTTGTCCCCAATTTCTTCTGTAAATATAGGACCACAGATTCTTGTCCTAGATAATTATTTGAAATACAAGATTATTAAAATAATATATGATAAAATAATGTTTCAGTATGCAATACTTGCAGATTATATTTAGAAATCTATTTAATATTATTACTATCTACTTACACGCAATGTGTTGGACTTATAAACTTGTTTGTAAAGCATGTCAATGATTCATAATATTCAAATCATTGCTACCATTAAATATTTAGCATCCTATGTTATATAATATTTATCCTCTCTATCTTCAAAACATACAGTCGCTCATATATTCGACCTGTACAAAACCGATACGATACCACT
>DWDX01005382.1:0-10581 GCA_018245675.1 Agara michaeli | reverse complement strand
AGCGCGTTCAAACAAACAAACAAACAAACAAACAAACTCTTCAGCTTTATAATATTAGTATAGAGATCTTTATGTAATAACCTAAAAATTGGGGTTCACAAGCCACTTTACAGGTTGTTATCATTAGCTTAAAAGCATTACCAATTTGCCACAATCTTAAATTATTTATTTAATTATTTATCATAAATCCTTAAGAAATTGAAATAGTTGCTAATTTTCATAGTGTTTGCTTCAAACTCGGCGGATTTTTAAACGAATTTTCAACCCCTCTTCAACCCGTTCAGAGGTAGTAAATCAAAAAATTTTACCTTAGTTAGTTGCATTCTGCAATGAATCTGTCAGTCAGTTAACACATGTATTTCTATACGTATTGATCGAAAGTATAACTCCTCTAATACCACCGTCTGTAGTGTTCCCATCCGTACCATCAAAAGGATAGTGATTCATCAATTTATCGCTTTTAAACCAATTATTCCGTGGGAATGCACGCGATTATCGTAACTAACGTTTTGCGGTTTATATAATATTGTTTTTGGTTTTTTTTTTTCTATAAATTAAGGGCTGTTAAATTAGGGCGTGACCTTTGTTACGGACGAGGGCTTGATGGGAATGTAATTGGAACTAGGTATGTCGTAAATTGCATTGGTTCATCCAAAAAATACATAAAAATTAGTGTCCGACCGAAAGTTCGGTTTCGGTTTCGGTTTCGGTTTCGGCCAGAAAACCAGTTTCGGTCGGCTTCTAATAAAAATGCTCTGATTGTATACTACCACGCCAAGTCCATAACGGGGTAGGCAGCAAGCACCGAGAGTCGAGAGCGAGTGAATATACTTGCTGCTTGTCGGTTCGTAAGGACAAATATTTGTTCGTCGAACTCCAGTATTTGCCGTATGCTTAGTGGTAAAATTATCTACAGAATTATGTTTTGCGAAAATGTACTGCCTTATCCGTTTCTACGAATATTATCTATCTATCTATTATTTAGGATGTTTTCTATTTAATAAGACTCAAGTTCCAACCGCTATTCGGAAGTCTGGCATCACCGTGTATTCATAACATGTTAACCGTGTTTATGGAATCGTGACGTTTGGAAATGACGTTGCAATATTGTGAACACTAATGTATGTAATTTGAAATAATTCGAGTTCGAGTCAGCTGTTAGATTGTAAAGCAATGCGTTATTAAACATAAATAATTTCCTTTTACACGTTTAAGTTTAATTTATGCAACTGTAGAGGATTTGATTCAGTTTTCCATTTGGGGGTGACGTATTTTTAAAACAATTCAACTTTCTATAACGGTGAAGGAAAATATTTTGAGTTGTTAGTAGGTACTGAAGTTTGCCAAGCCGCATTCGGCCAGCGTGGTATAGTACTGCCTTAAACATTCTAATTGTGAGAGGAGATTCGTGTCCAACAAATATCTCATCCACCAGGATAGGAGGCTTAGGACATTATTCATCACGGAAATGACACAGGTCATTGACCAAAACAAATTTAACAAAGAAAATTTACCATGAATCTTTGTGATTTTTTTTAATAAATCAAAGTTTTTAAAACATGCATCACAATGCTCGAATCATTACGTTTCACAAATTGTAATCATTACTTCTAACCTGTTAAATTGAAAATAAAAAATGTTGGCATCAAATCCAGCGCCCCTCGCGACGCGGTCTAATTAAATTAATTGTTGGAGTCGCAATATAAATGACGAGCTATGAAACGAAAAAAGTAGATTTTCACAGATAAAAGCAATAATAAAACACTTCCCCACGCTCGTGCGGGTCTGCTACGACGAATACGTGTATATTTTTAGATTTCCTTGCATGAGGGTTCGCGCTCGGGGGCATTCTATCGTTTCATACATAGATGCATAGCATAGCCTCTAGAAGATGATAGAACGAGCGTCGTAAGCACGCGGGTGAAAGCCACGCATGGCCGTAAATCCGCGTCACGGAAAAATTGCCCTTACAGTATTTATATATGTAATGTGTATTGCTACTACTGTATTTTATTGTGGTGTAAAATTAAAAAATATTCGTTTCTACTTTTTGTTAGGAACAACATTATTACAGAACATGTTCGGACGTGTACCGTTCAGAACGGTTCGCGGTGACAAGTCCGAACGTGACCCGCATGATCCGACCGCGTCTATCACCATCAGCTCGCCACAACGCACGTGTAGATTGTATCACTGTACGCAGCTAATGAACGGATGTTTTGCTTTCCGTTCATATAACTAATAAATAATTTATTTAACTAATAGATAATTTGAAAATCAGCTAAGTTTATTTTGCAACAATCAACGAATAGGACGTAATAAGTAACCATCACACGACATGTTCGTGGACCGTTGCAGACATGAGAATGGGAAATGGGAATATGGAAAATAGTCGTGACTGTATGAAGGGAAATTATGAAGTTTTTTTAAATAGTCAAATCTTACTGAATATCGTTTGTTGATTCCAAAAACTTAAGCATCATAAGTAATAAAGATATAGAAACTAAAATAGTTGAAACAAAACTATACAACATGTTATGTAAGTAACGAAAATGTATACTAATCTTAGTCAGTATAAAACTCAGTTAGGTCGAAACTTTCACAAAATATACCTACTAACAAATAAATTACAATCCATTATCTCGTCTAAAAACAAGTATTGGTATTAACTGACAACGTAACATTAAAGCAAAGAAAAGTATCATTGTGCCACCCTCTGAATAAATAAGCTCTGGTCGTCTGTCAATAGCCACCCTTATTATCTTTCAAATGCGTCACATAAACACCCATAAGTCTTTATATCCATGAACGCAGGGACGATTTCCAAACGACATATAATTTTGCAAGTGCAAATGTTATTTGGTAGTCTCACGTCATGTGTAAGACGCTGTCGTTTGCATCAATCCACGTCGAATTAACGAATACCGAACACTGTTTAAATAAACCATGCGCTTTAGAAATATTTAGGTACGCAATTAGCATGTAACGGAAACGTCGTGACGCTATTAATTTCAGTAGTGCTCGCCCATTGTTCCAAATAAAACCATAATTGTTGAAAAATTGATGAGTATGAATGAAGAATTTGCAGGTCTTGAATATTATCTTGATCCAACTAAGGCTCGTAAAACAGAGGAAAAGGAAATCGGTGGACAAACAGATCAGAAAAAGGTACTGAAGTGTTTTTTCTTTGCCTCTTTATATACCAACGTGTATGGAGAAACTGAATTTGAAATAGACACGGGAAGTTTGTGAATCTAGAGAATTTAGCACACGGTACTTTGATGGTATGGTTATAATAATAGTCAATTTTGTTCAAACAAAACATTAACGTAGGTAGGTCACCAACCGTGACATACATGACTCAGAAACAGTAAGCCACTGACTGATAATGTTACACGCATTTGAAAATACAATAAGCGGGTCTAAATATAAAACGTTAGTGTAAAAGCGAAATTTGCGGTGTTCTGTGAATTTTTCGCATCGATGCTCCAAAGGGACACAAAAGATATATGACACAAAGGATGGATGACACACGTGAACTTTATCGCATGCACAATAATATCATTACGCCAGGTCCCTAACGGGGTACTGTATACATACGTACATAAATAGTGGACCCAAGATTGCTCCTTGAGAGATGCCTATTTTCGGCAGTGTACTAATTGTGATTAATGACGACGAAGTGATGATGACACTTGTAACCAAAATATCAGGCTTATTTGTCATAATATTAGGCGGAGACTGACCATCTTTAACGGTTAAGCTTTCGACAAGATTCTAGCTCTTATTTTCCATTATTACAAATTTATTACTAAATATACAACATTTCATATTTAAAGCACCTTCATCAGGATACCCCATACTAGTGGCACTAGCACCATAAACATTAAACTAGACTAGGTCGCACAATTCATCATTCCAGGGTGAATTCGAGCCTAGATATTTTCACAGCACACCTAAAATATAGTAGACTATCGAACACTTAGATAGGTTTATCCCTGCAATTGCGGGCGTCAAATTGAACATCACTTTAATTATCTTTGCTGAATGTTGTTTGGTTATTTGTAAATACTCAAATCTACACTATTAGTGTTAGTTAAATTGAAACTATCACAATTGTAACTAACTGTTATGTTTACAACTGCTTGTGTCACGTTATATTTATTGAAAAAATATGCATATTATTCCATATAACGCAGAATGTGAAGTGCGGTAGAACAATATTTCCTAACGTTCAACAAATGTTTGCTGTCAACGTAACGAATGTAGGGTGCCCTAATAAGCTGTACAGATTTCGACGAAACTTTTGATAAATAATAAGTCATTAGCATACGTCAGCGCCATATGGCTTAACTTCTACATTTATGTTAAGGTGCAGTTGTCAATACATCGATAAAGTATTGGATAACTTTCATTCTGTATTTTACGATGCTGTCTCGTTTAGTCAACTCAGCGTAAAGTGCTAGAAATCTGACATCACTTAAACAAGTACTAGAAGAGTTAACTCCCAGGATTCAAGCACCTTAAACGATATAACACGAAACGGTAAATATTTGAATCAAAATAAGTCACATATGCTTGAAGCCTCTTCAGCGTCTTAAAATCGGTCTGCACCTTAAAAACTTGTTCCGGACTATAGAAAAAATTAAGACAATTCGAAAACTTATAGCGCCTTAAGAACTACTTTTAGAACATCGGAAAAGTTATGGCTACACAAAAACTTAAAGCATCTTAAGAGCTATCATATCACTAAATAATCCGCTTATAGTTAATCCATTTAAAACAAATGAGTGCAGCACTAATATTTTTCATTTACAGTTATATTAACGCCAATTAGTATATAATCGATCAGGATTAAACCAACAGAACATTAATGAGAGTAATTATGTACAGTTACAATAAGTTTATGGTTGTAACGCTTATACTCGTATTAATATGTAGTAGTACCCGAGGTACGAGTAGTTGCAGGTGGCAACAAAAGATATTAAAGAATTATATTTACGAGAGCAGGTATGGCTTTGTGCCTCCAGAGCCTAAAATGATTAAATTGATAGGTAGATTCTGAGCGTGATAAGCAAGAGAGTAGTGAAAGCAAATGTTTCTCCTGTGTCTGGGGCGTAAATGTATCTATATAAGTAAGTATACTTACGTCATAAGTATACATACGTCAGAAGTATTGACCCGAGGTAAAACATCAAACAAACAATAAATATGGAAAAGTTTATGTGTAATTTTCATATATGTATTATTATTGGATTATAATTTGTGTTTGTTTAATCGATAAGTGTTTTTATATATCCAATTTACTGTATTTATGTGGAAAACAGAACATTTGTGACCGATGTAAGAATTAGCATAACGCTAAATTTATATCTAAGTCCGAAATCCGTACAGATGTTCGCTCGCACGAGAATTGAATAATTATTTACATAATTACTGACAGTACACAATACAGCACCTACGTGGAATTTAATATGACGTAAAACTATTGTGCTTACGCTAGAGAAATTGTAATATGACAAAAAGATACTGCACTTAAGTAGAGTTATTGTATGACAAAAAGATATATGACAAAATGGTATTCATACAAAGTTTTAATAGTCACAAAATGATGAAGCGATGATATAGTTTTTATATGTCAAAATGATAAAATATTTGACAAATTTGATGGGATTTTTAAAGGAACCCCAAAAATTAATGAACTATTTAAGCAAGATAAATGTGTATAAGAAATGATTGATCAATATTATTATAGAATTCGATATAATTAGCTGCAAATCAGCATTATTTTCTTTTTCATGTTCCAATTTTGTTATTTGTACTGACTTTAAGTAACAAAAGAATTTCATTTCATTTTTAGATTTGCAATATCAATAATTATATACATAGTTATTAGGTACACTAGAGATGTTAACCGTAAACTCTAGCTGAACTCAACGGCTTTCTCTCTCTTTGTCTATTAAAATAAAAGTGTTTAACAGGGAAGAATGAACATGAAAGTCCCGCATTACGAACGATTCAAAAATTTAATATATTCAAATTATATTCACCTTACAATACGTATCAGTATTGATCACCACTTGTGCACCCGAACGTATGTCTCGGTCTACTTTACATATGTTTTAATAGGAACATTATTTATTGTCAGCATTTTGTGTAGTGGTCATAAAATCAGGTGTCAAAGTTTACACCGAATAATTAGATATTTTATTGCCACTGTTTAATTTCCGGTTCCGTGTGATGTCGTAAAATATTTACAGCCACGTGCACTCGTAGTACGAGCATCTGTTATTGGTAATATGAAAATGTATTCAAAGACGCGGTCAGAAATGGTACAAATATCTATCTGTTCGCATTCGCTGCACAGATAAAGGTGACGACACACCCACTGAAAAGCGAAATGTTTTTAAAACACACCGCCTTATTAGCAGAGCAAAAAAATCGCCCACCCGCACACAATAGACCGATAAACATAACAAGCGGACACCTCTATTAACAATAACCGTTTGATTAGTTACGCTGTTTCAGGCCACACAGAGAGACGCGGTCGAACTGTACGATTGTTAGCGACAGTCACAAATAGAGTTATAAATATATACCCATATTATATAATACACAATGGATGTCGTATTTCAATATTGACTGGACGTGAGCATTCATTGTTGTTCAATGCTCGTTCCGCAATGGTGCATAGCGGATTTTCTTAATAATTAATATAACTTAAAAATAACGTTGCGGACAGGACGCAGTATGAGCGAGAAGTATTCTTCGCCTTAAGTTAATGTAACTGATGTGTATTGTTTCAATTTGATTAAGTACATAGATACAATGTAGGTATGAGAGTTTTCGTTTTATTTAACGTATATGTGCCGTAGAAATGTATGAAAGCATTAATTAATTCATTTATTTATGCAATCGAGATAAAAATTCAAATTTTGCATTTATTGATATTAACCTGTTTCTTCTTTCTATATAACGATATTACGATGCTATTGTAGACAAACTCTCCCATACGTCCTCGCGCGAACATGTTTACTGAAGGCACTTTCGAATTAGCGCCATAAAATTAAGGCTTTGCCGTACGGGCGTATAAATTAGACGGACTTTATTTGCGACAGTCACTTTAGTGCTATGCGCCACATATGGGCAGACAACTCATACAGAAATTATGAAGGGATTTGTTGTGCGTTTCTCTGATATTAGCTATATAGATGACGCAGGCTTCACAGTCGATGAGTAAGCATGCAAGTAGGCGTGGATTGCTACTGACAGTATTCTGCGGCCTTGGTGCTGACCACGTGGGTCCGATGCCCATTCAAAACAAAGATTTACTTGATACGAGACATCATATTTGTTTCACTGTAACATTATCCATATAAGAATGTATTTAGAAATGTATAATGTACTTTGTCACTTGTTTGGTTATCGC
Organism: Agara michaeli; assembly: GCA_018245675.1. NCBI lineage: Eukaryota > Metazoa > Arthropoda > Insecta > Lepidoptera > Hesperiidae > Agara > Agara michaeli. The sequence continues at coordinate 3,152 of DWDX01005382.1, read as the reverse complement.
AGTGGAATGCGTAAATTGGGATCAGATAACTGTGTTTGAGGCTGTCCGATGATGTTAAGGGATTTCAGATGGAGCCTTTTAAGGTAGAGCATTTCAGAAGCCTATGTCGAATTCGAATAGGCGTGTGTTTTGCTCTACACATCGCTGTCTAGAGAATGTAGAGATATGAATTCTCTCCAGTTCCCATTATTGAGCTAGGTAGGTCAAGTAATTTCCTGTGTCTGTATACAAAAAAAAAACTATTACAACGAACATATGTTGCAGTTAGTAACGCTGTGAATATATGCATTGGAGCTTCGATGCATCAAAAGTGTAACAAATAAGACGTAAAATCGATAAAATCGAACGAATTGTACGTAATGTGTGTTAAAATTTCACGTAAAGTTAAAATCGGGACTAATCGAAGGTTGATTGTTAATAAGTTGTTCGGTTATGTTTATTGTGTGCCGGCGGCTTTTTTGTCAGCAAATGAGGCGGCGTGTTTAAAACCTTGCGGTTCTGTGAATAACGTGTCGTTTTGTTAATAAATATAGAAGTAAACACTTTGTACATATTACTCAATGAAAAAATTTAAAAAACAAACTGACGTAATTATACTTGGGACATGTTCGTTTCAATATGTCTAATCACAGTTGATTATGATATCTAAAATTTGTATACGAATTATAAAATGTGGACCGATCTAAGCAATTGGGTAAAATCCTTATGTATAATAAATATACGTCTTAACTTTGTCTTTGTGAAGAGACTTCATTTAACCGTTTTTATTGTTATGCTTATAATAAGGTGTATCATAGTATATTACGAATATTATGAAATTTTAAAAGTTATATATATTTTATGTTACAATCGTTCGCTACATGCATTCGGTATATTTAAAAAAAAGTATTTAACTTACCACGTGCTCCAGTTTAAGCAATTCACTAGGGTTTCCACATCGTCAGGTCATTGCTGGATTGTCCGGATTATTTTCATAAAAGTCCCTAACGTGAAATATAGTTATAGAGACATTAAAATATTCAAAAATACTGCTTAATTAATAAAACTATTTATTAAGTCATTAAATTAAAATGTATTACGCTGGATGTCTCGAAAAAGTCGCTTATACATGACCGACAACTTGCAGTGACTACTTCAATGATCATAATAAATATATACAATATTTATTTCAGAAAACAAGTTATATATTCGCCAGGTCGGCGTTAGTAACGATTGCACCTCAAACTATGTTAGTATTAAAAATGCATAAAAAAAATTCTAAATAGTGTGCAAAAAAATGTTCTCTTATTTTTTCAACAACCTAACAACCAAACCAATCCAACTACCAAAAACGAACCTTTTAAAGTGTCTTATAATGCTTGCAGGTTTGGCATTCTTATTTGTGTTAATCCTAATTATTTGCAAAACTATTAGTCCCTAATTCTAGTATCTCCATAGTGGTAACCCTACGTACGGCTATAAAACGCTCTATAGGGATTTGAGAGGAAATTTTAAATCCGCAAATGTTAAATTGTGAGCCCTCTATATTTCACCCTTCAGTAGATAAGCGCTGAGCTCGATAAAAGGTTTGAAATATCAAAATGTAGATTCATCATAAGTTGTATTGTCAATATTGGGATGGTGTTACACTCAGCCTTTATTACTAAGTCAAAACTTAGGTACGCTTTGTGGCTCTTCATGGAAGTGGATATTATAGTGTGAAGAAGATTTTTTCCTTACTAGTTTATACAGTTTCAATTTTATAGCTTTAGCTTAATAGTGATATATATTTGTTACGCACATTTTAGACTAAAGGAGAACAGGACAGATAACAATAACAAAGTAATAAGTAACAAATTAAATTTATGCTATGTATTTGATATGTTGCTGCATGGAGATCACATTTTGGTATTATTTAATATCTCCATGAACCTAGTGTACCGCTGCCCTAATCCATCTCAACCATCTCGACTTAATACCGATGGATGGCCACCAAATGTTACAGTAACGTCACCATGACTGCACAGCAATCGCCTACGTTAGGGGAGAGTGGGCAAAGTGGGTGCAAGGTGCCACATCATCGCGGAAGCTAAGTTACACATATTTATTATCATTATACTGATCGAAGGCTGTAGTTACACTTAAGTGTCATAATAAATGTTAAATATTTTTAAACTAAAAAATAATTTAGTAATGATTTAGATTTTTTGTAGCAATTTTGTTAAAAAAAAAATTTTTCCCCATAATAGTTATCACAATTTTCATTAGTCATTTTACTATAATATACGAAAAAAGCCTTTATTCTTGAAGTTTATAAGACAATTTCCGTATATATGTACATATAATATTGCAATTATAACGAAAACGAAAATAATCCGTTGCATTCGATCAATTATGCAACCGTGCATTACCGCTTCGAAATAACTCGCGCTGACTTCACAAACAGAATAACAGGTGAGCTTATTAAGGATTACTCACGCTCATTTGCGAGATAACACCATCTGCTGCGAACGGAACGCCGGTTGCGATCTATCGTTCAATCGTTCAGTCTACATGACTCATTGGAGCGAATGGACTTGCGTACTGAATTATCGCGTTTAATGCTACAATTGGCTGTGTTCGTAACGTTATGATGAGTTATTGTTGTAAATTAAAAGATTACTGTCAGATGTGTTTTATGCTAATTTTTTTTTTTTCGTATGTAACTGTTTTATTACAACTTACGACTTTGAAGTAAATTTGAAAAAAAAAGAAATTATGATATGTATAAATATAATTTCTTTTATTTTGTTACTTGTGCCGGCGACTTCATCGGCGTTTGGATTTAAAATTGACATAAAAGTAGCCTAAGTTACCCCTTATTAGATCAGTTATCTGTCAGTGAAAGTCATGTCAAAATCGGTCCAACCGTTCCAGAGTTTAGCGGCAATAGACAGACAGACAGACAGAGAATAATTCTAAAAAATGTTATTTTGGTACCGTGTATACATTATTAGATCAGATGCATTTAGGAAAAACGCAGTTAATTTATTACAGACACTCAAATTTTATTTATTTGTATGTATAGATGTATATATTATTATGGTTATTCTTTTTAGGAGTCAAGAGTCTCCGAAACCGGCGTGTATGCATGAAGAGAGTGATGAATGTAGACGAAGCGCGTCAGGTTTGCA
>DWDX01005381.1:0-10582 GCA_018245675.1 Agara michaeli | reverse complement strand
AAGAAAAATACTAAAACCCAAAGCACTGCTAACTCAAATCGGTAGAGCGTCGACTTAGTTGTTAAGCCGAAGCTCGCGTTTCAAGCAATGTTATTAATATTCATTGAACAATTCAATGGTTGCTAAGCACTTATATAAGCCAGCCGCTCGCTATAGAACCGGTCTGAAGGGCGCTATGTAGAGCAATTTGCGATCGTTAGATAACGCAGACTTATCGACAAAATGTTATGAACACATACCAAAATGTTTATATCATGGAAACATGTATTTTACGTTATGAAACAATGCCGCTGCACTCGGCAAGGGGGGATAGTAGACTTCATACACCATAAAAAACTTTATGGAGAAATCTAACGTGTGCTAGTTTCCTTAAAATGCTATTCTTGTAAGGTATTTCACCTTTTAAAGCGTGCAACATTTTGTAATGTTGATAATCACCGTGCTAGTCGAGAAGTGTGAAGCTTGAACCCCAACCCTTGGAATGCGAGGCCGAAATGAAACCACCGGGCCATCGGCAACCCCATGATTGCATGATCGAAGTGATATGAGTGAAAGCCCGAGCAATGATGCGGACCAGGAAACAGATCGCCATAATGACGATATTGACACACCGCTGCCGTAATTATCGTTATCATTATTATTGCAACCAAGGACTTATATATAGTACGTTATATATTTATATATAATGATAATAATATCTCGAGATAACTTACACCTCAGCCATTTAATCCCAAACTAGGTAGTCCCGCACTGTGGTGACCAAACAGCCGATAAATCTAAATACATACTTATATAAATGATTTAACATCCAAACACTGAACGAACATTCATGCTCATCGCAAATATTCGCCCTTGAGTCCCGGTTACCTTTTCTAAATTGACAAAATGCTACGAACTTCGCAGATAAGCCATTACGTTTTCAGGCAGTCCTCTTAATATCCATATTTTTTACAATGCGTATCACTGGGAACTATTCAAAAGGGTCCGATTGGACACCTGCTAAGCAAGCGTGCCACGTCCTACACTGCATCGTATCGACCATAACTTGAGCTTGTAGTCAAATGCAAACCTACACAATATAAGAAATATTCACATATACATGATTAATACATTTATGTAACATAGTTATAACATGTGTTAACATTTAAGTCCGACTAGCCGACACTTTGCATGTTATTTTGTATTTGAACATTTACACGTGAAAATTGAGCAAACGCTTTTAACGTGACAAGTAATTACAGTATTTACAGCCTTAAACGGTTTGCAAGTTTACGCATATTGATAAAGATTTTATTAATAATTTTCTACAATTTCAATCTAGTTCTGTTGCGTTATAAAATTTGCATTTGTCGATGCCGAGTAAGTGTAAGCCGCCTTAGTCCGCGCAAGATATGTTTTTCAATGACATAAACCCAGCTAATGAGTTTTAAATTATATAATATATGAAATGCAATGATTTATAACGAACTTCCTGTAATGTAACTCATCCTTAACTCGCAATGTGCATCTTGTTTATAATTAGAAAACTTCATTCTTCGATACACAAGTACTCTCATAACTATTACTTACGCTGCTATTTTTTTCGGTTCTTTCTTATTGTTCCACTACTGGGCCACGAGTCTTTTCTCAAAGTGAGGTTTTAAACCTATTCCTTTTTACCAAGTACTGATTAGCAGACTTATCGCAGCGCAACCTTACATACTTTATAATTTACTCTCGAGCGTGTAGGTTTCCTCGCAATATTATCTTTCAACGGTATAGCGAGGGATATTTAAATTGTTTCAGTCATAAACGCCTACGTGACGAAGGAAGGCGGAATGCGTGCCAGCATTTTAACCCAGACCTCCAGATCGGGAAATCAAACCAAGCTATCACTGCGATCGTATGTACTATGGTTTAACGCTAGCTCCACAATAATAAGCACTGTCTTTGGACTAAGTACCAGTTAAAAATTATTACAGGTAACAATGTTCCTTTACGTGTTAATATATAGATACTTCATCGAATGTGCTTAAAAACTAGCTCGTACGTTACATAAAAACGAAGCATTTTTAACTCGATAACAGCATTGTTACGGGACATCAAACTATTCCAGTCAGTCCAGTGTTACGCTTCGCTTTAGGCACCGTGTCGCGGGATAGCTTGCGTGAAGAATTATCGTAGCAACACGCCCGTGACAGCGTTACGCTCATTACGTCAATTACGTAAAATTCTAACCTAATTGCATTATGTTTATCGAGACATGATTAATAATGTTATGTTCACGGTGTATTAATTTATTTAAATTGTACTATAAATGTACTTAACGTATCGTGAAAAATCAAGTTTAAAAAACCAGTATGACGAGTTTGATGAGCAAACGCAAAAGTTTGTTAGGATGGTAGCGGGTGGGAACCCTCAGTCTCTGCGTATCCCTGAGAGAAATAGACAATCTTCGATCATCCTCATCTCTAGGGGGACGTCAGTAAAACAAGGAAATTAGCAACAGACCGAGAAAGCGATTTTATACTTACATTTGAAGTATGAGAATTCAGTGTGCCGTGTTTTTTCTGATATGTTTTGTCAATGTTATCAAATAATCTGACATGTGTATATCGAGGTTAGTAATCTAGGGCGGGGTACTGTCGTACTATGTTCCGTTGTCAGTAGAACCTTGTAGGGCGCACCTTAGGGCCTGTAACTACATCGCACTGATCGCTCGCTCTGTCAAGTTGAAACAACTAAATAGCCGGCCTATTATGTTACATTATGTGTATTATTTTACGTGTTCGAGTTACGACTAAGTACTCGTATCCATTACCAGCGCTTTGCGGCCTTGTGCGAATTTATATTTTTCGTGAAAGGTATTATAATTTGCTTAAATATTTTCTAGCCCGACATAAAGAAAGATATAGGTAATATATGTAAGTACATAATACACAGCAGTGACAGCTTAGTGGCTTGGATTTCATTGTCTCACTCCGGTTATCTCGGTTCAAATCGCATCTCTGACTTATCAAAGTTGTGTGCGTTTTATATAAACACAATTAATCGTCATCCGCTATAACGGTGAAGGAAAGCATCGCGAGGAAACCTGCACACTATACAGTTCACCATAAAATTCTCTGAGGTAGGTGAAGTCGGCCAATTAATTCCGGTGTCAATCAGATGACAAAAGTGCCTTGTTATCCAAGATGTTATATATTTTTCAATATTTTGCAGAACACGCAGTCAGCACAACACAATAAGCCGCAGCTAACTCCACAAATGTTATGCATACCATATTCATAGTTACCAAATGTTGCTCCATACGGCATTAACTTTCTAAAACAATCATTTAGTTGATTAATTCCGCCCGCCCCGTCGACAATGCATCTGTTAGTTATTATTTATTGCATGTAATGAGATCATTTTTCATTAACGGATTTATAAAAAGCAACAATAAGAGTGTAGTGGGATTATAAATGCTTCGCCCTTCTGGGGTGGGGAGTACAGATCCTGAAGATTTGTTATGAACTGATCTCACAAAGTTAGTTTTTTTTAATTTAATGAATCACTCAAATATCATATTACATGGACCTTGGTACTTCTGTATTATTATGCTACTTGCATGTATACATATTTACAGACACAAATGCGTACATTCCCACACAACTCTTTATATTTATATTTCTGCGTTTTTAACATCAAAATGTATCACTTGCTATAAAGTTGAAGGAAAAAATTGTAAAGAAACATATACATATGCACCAAGATTTGGCAAATATGACAGACCTACTATGCATTTGAAAATGTTTCAGCATGTAAGCTCATTTAAGAAAATCAAATAAATATGCATGCCCGGATTCGAACCGAAAGACGATATATTGAAGATGCAACAATGAAATCTAAGTCACATCATACGTCTGTAATAATGATAGATTTCGTTAAAAGTACTTTAAACGAAGTTACAAAAAAGTACGCAAAAAGTACGCAGGTATTCGAAACAAAGTAAAGATCGCAATTTAAACCGTAGAGCCTCGCGTCTCAATAAAACGCGAGATGGCCGTCCATTGTGGCGCGATCTCTCCTTGGTTGGCTTATCTGACAGCCTTGTAGAGTCGAGTACTGAAGATAAAGATGCTATAAAACTCTACACACTGGTAGAGCTGTTGTCTGTGTACATTTTCCGCTGATAATTAGTTTAAAAAAAGCAATTATTCTAGACACCCTTATTGAGAGTGATATTTGATTTTAGAAACGCACATAACCTCGTAGTCCCAGGATTTCAATCGCGGACCCCCGGAATGAATTCAACCACTAAGCCATTACTATATAGTACGTAACAAAATATATTGTATTGTACCATACAATAAACTTAATAACATATTTAACGTTGAATACTATTTTAGTACGATATATAACGCTACATTTATGCCAATTGACATGAAAACAGAAGATGGGAGAGATATTTGTTAATACTATATCCGACTGACATCGTTAATCTCTGCCTATCTTTACAGACTATTATACAATATTACGTAGTTATGTATAACTGTATAACTCTAATATAAACGAAAAAGAAAAAATCGTACAATCACTACGTCTTTGAATATACCTTAATGTTTTTGCATACACGCCTGACGCTGCGAATTCCTCAGCTATAAGGGCAGTCATTGCAATCCACTGTCATAGCCGGCAATGCACTCGTGAACTCCAACTACATGTAAAATCCGCCATCATGAATATGCATGATTCAATATGCGTGTTATAAATTGATCCTTTTCAAACTTTACGATACAACTACAATGTGATAAAGATATGTTTTAATATTTTTTTAACTTTATTGAACACCAAGAAAGCTTGGAATAACAAAGGGCGAATTTGTCGCCTGGAGGCATTTTCCATCTGTCCCTTATATTTCTTTACTTTCTCTAAGAAAGCTTTACATTACAAGCGCTAGTAACAAAAATTTTATGCGCAAAGTGCCTATATTATTGCACTGCTCTTATTATTGCATTGCTAAATGCACTATGCACTGTCATTCTCTACAACACTTAATGCATAACAGAGTGAAACCAAATTTAATCATAAAGCGTCTTTCAAGTTCAGTCGTCAGCCAAAAAAGCTGCTTTAAATTCATTGACATCGCCTCGTCCTCGCAATTAAACTACGAGGTCATTACTAAAGTTTAATTATGTTTAACATAAATCAAAAAAACGATAAGGAAGTGCAAAAGTATCTTTAAAGCACAATTGAGGATACGTTCACTAAATGGATTCGCATCTTGGAAAGATTTATTTAATTAAAACCTTTATATGCGAATCGGATAAACTTAACTATGACGTCACAAGGGGAGGGGGGGGGGGGTATTGCAATAAACGTTTAGTTTATATTTTAATTGAGACCGGTTTACATTAATACCGGTAATTAACTCACAATAATTATTGCCAAAGTTGCACGTCAAACTTTCCAATCAGAGGAAGGATATATCAAGATTACATTTAGTTATTTATGTATTTCCATCTGTCGCGCGTCAGTCGTCCGTTCTTTATTGCGCATTTTAAAAGAAATCATTGAAGCCTAACATTTAAAATGCTTGTTATAATTATAAGTTATTGCGAAGTGAATAACATTTCGCTCTTGTTCGATTACAATAATATTTTTTTTGCGTGTATTTTTCATTCTAAAGCAATACGTAATAAAGTTTACAAGTCAGTGTCAACATAACCGCAAATAGAAATATGCGACATTCACAAATGTAGGTGTTTGTATTGGTAATTTGTAATGAAATAATGTTGGAGATGGCGCTGCGGCCAAACGATCTACATCTGTTTGTTAAGTACCCTCCTCCCCGGGCAGACAAGATTTCGAGGTTTAGTTCCAATATCAACGTTTTTAATTTTATAAAAAATTTGCGCCAGATCTATTATATATTTCGGTCATTATAAATGTTTATTTCTTTGCCCTTTGGTCCGACGAACGATGATTAAAACTTGTATGACCTTTATTAAGTGTATGTAAAAATAATTTGAATTTTGATTTTTTTATTTCTGGCATTATCAATGTTTATTTTTTACTCCTGGCAAAACAGCTGAAAGAAAAAGTCTCCTCGCTTACAACTACATATTTTCGCTCTCCTGCCATTCGTTACTCATTGTCAATGGTTCAAGTACTTAACAGTGTAATGGGCAAGCCTCCACGCTGTCTTACAACATAGTCCGGCGATAAAGTCACTCGATTAATATTGTACAATATTCGATAATTGTGATTTTATTACCTCACGGCCGATTTTCGAATTGTCGATGTTGCCAGGGTGTGTTTAATGGATTTGAAAGGCGGCAAAAAAAAAGAAAGTAGGTACCAATTTACGCATTTACCGCGTGACATTTTTTATAGCAGAAAGTGTCAAAGATATATTTTAAGATAGTACACTAATCTCGTAATCTATCATTGCTTTTGTGGCAAAATGGTTTCTAAAATCTCTCGGTTTTATGGTGTTGCGTAATCTAAAAACACTTTTACATAGCGTCGCTGAAGTCACTTCTTTTCGAATGGATGTCGTTTTAAATTCTATCTGCCCAGTAATAATTCGTATCAGATTTAATAAATAATTCTATGAACACCTTTTGAAATGAAAATAAGTATAATTATTTCTCTACCGTTTTAAAAATGTACGTCTAATTTTATCTGCATTGGTAATCGGTAATATTTATATTTTAATCTGTCAATGCTACAATCCCCTTTCAATGCATTCGACATAATTATCACGCCTTCGATAAAGCGGGGCAATATGTGTGATATTAAAATGTAATTAGCAATTGTCACAGATTTTTAATTTGTTTCAATTAACGAAAACAAAAACCCTTCAGTGCTTATCCCACAGATATTTAGTTGTGAAAATTATATTTGGATGTTTGTGAATCAATCACGCAAATACTACAGCCAGAATATGTATCAAACTTCACATGCAGTTCATTTAAAGGACATAAACTAGCATAGGCATTTTTCAGTTTTGACAACTAAACTACATTAGTAAGATTTACATACATACATTTTTACATTTATACATTTTTCTTGAAGATGTTACTTGGCGTTGAAACCACTAAAAAAAATTTCAGTAGGTATGTCATATTACTTTTCCTTAGGGTTATAGATGAAGGCTTTTAATCTGGAACTGTGCGTGGTAAAGGTATGAAACCTTTGCATTTTGTAATCCACCTACGAAAGGCTGACGCGATAATAATTATACACTTCCACGCGGCGAGGCTTTGGTGGTACCGTTTTTGTTGTGTACATTCGTTTCTCACAACTGTCGAGATGACGTTGAAAAAGTTATCACTCAATTGTTAGCTTATAAGGTCTGGAGAACATTCACAGACATGTGTTTAACTGTGTACTTTTACGATACCGCTGAGAACTCCAATTACATTGAATATAAGCGGAATACGTTTTTAATTATGTACATTAATTTACGCATAATTAAGTTATTGTCTCGCGAAGTTTATTATTTTACGCCTACCCATATTCCAGAAGCCGGATTGAGAGTAAACCCTACTATACGTTTTTTAATTTGCAACGTCTAGTTATGAGACTAAAACTAATTGTAGTCCTGTAAATAAACACGGAGTTTTTAGTCAATGCTATTTTGTATGTTTGTTAGTATCTAATAAGGCGAATAGTCTTCAGAGAATCAAAGCTTTCTTTGCATAGATTCAGTGCAAAGAATTATGAATAAATTCCATATTCAAATGTTGATACAGAATTTCTATACGACCTAATTTAGTTTTGCTATAAACCAGAGAGGCTGGTAGTACAACTATAAATATGGATTGAATAAAATGTACGCAGGTATCCTTCACATAAGTGACTAGGCACTTTCTAAACAAGGATGCTACATCTTAGATTGCACTAACTCACCATCAGATGAGGTCGCAATCAAACTCAAGCCTACTACATAATAATAAAAAAGTTTCAAGATAATTGTCTAAGTTAGCCAAATAGGCTAAGTTTTCTTAAGTTACCTTAAAAAAAATGACTCTAAACGATCGACTAAATGCTGTCACTAATGCCGTTTTATTCAATGCTAATGGTTTACACAAAAAACCCCTCTGAAACTCTACTTCCGAGTGTCGCCGTTCGCAACAATAGCCCGGTTACACTCCATTCAGTTGTTGTATCGAAAGAGCGATGCGTTTTCCTTCGGCTACAAGAAGCAGACTCGGGAAGTTGATCTTAAAATAGCCTCAGTACTTCCAAATACTGAGAAAAATGATCGAATTTTATGCACTTTAATTTTGAAGAATAAAAGAATATTCACACATTTTCAATGATAACAATAAGCCTTTGTTGTTCCTCTTTAGTTTACATTTTAAATGGTGTTAATATTATTTATATAACCGTCAGTAACTCGATAAAGCACTGCTGATGTGGATTTGGTTTGTGCTTTTTATTACAATATTTGGATCCCATTTTGATGAGACCCTTTCAATACGAGGCGAAGGAGACCTTGCCTCACATTTATCTACAACTAATGATATATTTCATGTTTTTCATGTAGTGATCATTGTATTTACATACTAACGTCGTAAAAGCATCGCCTTCGCTTACGAGTTTTCCTTGTAAATTTTTTGTGCCAGTTATCGCGAATCAAGTTACAACATCGTTCGTTGCATATATTTTCCTAATGCTCGCTCTGCAATTCATTCATCCGAATCGTATCATCGCTCGCGTACAACCTTAAGTAACGCACTCGTACGCAAAATTTGATCAGATTCTTTGCAGATAAAACAAACAATATAATTGAAATCCCTGTAAGGTCCATTGTGTGTTTTGCACCGCTGACCCCGTTGCCTTAACGTGGGCGTGATGATGAGATAATATTCACATTCGAATGGCAGGCGTTGGTAACCCCGATACGAATCTATGAAATCGAGTGGAGATTGCCAGTTCGAAAAATTATTCGAGTTGCAACTTTAATGTAATATAATTATAGGCTTCTCATTATAATAAAGCAGTTAGTGCACCGAGAGTACGGTTATTAAATATTTTAAATGATTTGGTAATATTAAACATGTTTTGTTTTATCTTTCTATGAGAATCTGCACTTTTAATTTATCGTTGGGATATTGTACAGTTATTTTTACACTATGTGTATATTATAATGTATAAAACAATATGAGACTGAACACCCGGTGTCTCTCTCAATGCACCGCAATACCTTATGATGTTATCCCCCGGAACCAACATTAAGTGTATAGGGTACAATAAAGAAAGGTATAATCTATCTACATTTAGTATACCACTAAATTCTTAATTATCTACATAATATTCAGTGACCTGAAAATATATTTATTGTAGTTCACCATAATCATTGCGACGAAAGTTTTACTCGAGCTGTAAGAGCGCTCGCAAACGCGCTGAAGCGATGTATTTTCGCGGCAAAAGTAATGATCACGATAAATAAGTAATGGCTATAGCTGTCACGTGTAATTTGACAAGTTAGCGCTGACCTGTGCTATACTGCCGTCACAGACTTTCCACAACCAATTTACTATAATACCCGCACTTTGATGCCAATGGTACTAATTTAAAGTAGACTTGTAATTGATCTTCACAAACTGACAAATTAAATGACTTTAGCAGACGGCAATTTAGATGTCTACTAGCAGTTGTCCGATAGCGTTGTAATGGTTATGGATAGTGCAAATTATATTGTTTAATTATTTTAATGAACTCTGAAGGTCGGATCAAAAAACAGAAGGTCCTAGACCTGGCGAAGTGGTTATTAGTGGTGGAAATTAGTGGAAGGCCTATGATCTCTACAAGCTAATGAATTTAAGGAGTAATATCAGTAATATGTGATCAATAAATTATCTTGTTTCCATTTTTTGATACCTGCATTACCAGAGGAGCTACCTGTGTGTCACCTGCCTTGAAGCTACGTTTTAACGTTACGTTTGAGAAGGCCTAGATTATAGCACACTGTAAACACACGCGAAGAAAGTTTATGCTAAAGCAAATTGTTTCATTTATTATGATTAGCTATTAATATTGATGCACAGAGTTCTCCGTATCAAACTATCGAAAATATCAGGCCCAATCAGAATATTTCATTAAACGAAAACTGGGAAAGTGAACAAGCTCACAAAATTTCTAAACAAAGAATGAATTTCAAAAATATCGTTGGCATTTCTTAACCAAGGTACTAAGTCACGATCGCGTTTGTCGCCGGTGACTAACCGTTGCTTAGTCATCTATCCACCTGTAATCAGTTAAACTCCGTATAGACTTACTTATTATAGCTTTCATAGAAAACAAAAATATTTTAGCCCTTCAGTGGAATAAACACTGTTACACACGAATCTCATTTTATAATTGGAACAATTGATTTGAATTGTGTTATAATGAAAATAAGGTTCGGCTTGTCTAAGCCATATTTAATAACAATAACGCGTTTTTTGACGTTTCCTTGGATTTTTGTTTTCACGTTAACACTATAAACATAAACCATGATTCTTTATATCATTAAAAATCTATTTTAGCACAGACTAGTTGTTAACCCCGGCCTCGCCCGCGTTTTCAAAATAGTAATGATAATAATATGAAAATAAAAAAAGTGCAA
>DWDX01005380.1:0-10583 GCA_018245675.1 Agara michaeli | reverse complement strand
AATGAAAAATGTTGCCAAAACGGGAAAATATTTCTTTTTTGAGAGCTTTCCTTCAATAAATAAATTATTTTGTTACAATTTTTTATTTTCATATTATTATCATTACTATTTTGAACACGCGGGCGAATCCGGGGTTAACAGCTAGTTTATTTATATGATTGCGAAAATCATCCAATTTCAATATTTGCACGTTCGTTCCTACCGTGTATTATTACTATTGTTGTCATTATTATATATAGCAACGAGGTTTTGCCCGCGGCTTCGCTCGCGTTAAGAACTTTCATCCTCTATTTGATGCCCTTGGGGGTAGAATCGATCAAAATCCTTTCTTAGCGGATGCCTACGTTGGAACATCTACCTGCATACCAAATTTCAGTCCGACCCGTCCCGGTGGTTTGGGCTGTGCGTTGATAGATCACTATGTCAGTCAGTCAGTTATATATATTTAGATCGTTATCATAGTTTCAGTATAACTTTGTAATTTGTAACAATAATTTCGCTCGATTAAAATAATCGATTGGCATCAGTTATTAATCGGGCGACCTTGCCTCCGTGCGCCTACGTGTTCACCACGACGATGCATGAATACTTAATGCGGCCCGCGCTATTGCCTTCTACATTGAATCGGAACAAGTTTCCTATACGTTTTAAGACAAATATCATGTAAACGTTCACATGATCAATTTTATTGACTGTTACGAAAAACTCGATGTGTGCCCGGTGCATGACATTAGGCTCACCACCTATTCCATTGTGGGACTTAAACGTAACTGGTGAAATGTGGGTGTGTACTACACTCCTCCGCCTACCGCTTAGGGGATTACGGGCATGATGTTACGTTTACGAAAAACTCAAGGAAAAAAAGAAAAAAAGAACACTAGTTACGCTTACGATTGAAAAAACACTCCAAAGGGTGTGTCGAAAGTAAATAAGTAATCCGAATTTCTCTTGACTTTTGTTATTACGCCACATTCATTTTCCGATTTTTCACCTGACTGATCGTCTCTTCTTTTTTTCTCTCTTTTTCTCCTCTGACAATTTTGAAAACGTCCCGTACCAATATTCAGCCAGTCTTCTCAGGTGGCCAGTATCCTTCGACAATTATAAACGTTTTTTTTTTTCTTCTCTTTTGTTGGTCCACTGCTAGACCGGGTCTCCTCTCATGGTGAGAGGGATTTAGGCCATAGTCTACCACGCTGGCTAAGTGCGGATTGGTAGACTTCACACAACTCAGAAAATATTATTATAATTATACATATAACAAATAATAAATTTAATTGTCGACATTTGAAGGTAAAAAATTTCTATAAACTGTGAGATGTAACCTTTGAAGGAAGCATCATGTTATACCGTCCAATAAAAACCAAATTAGGTAATAGATATATTTTATTTTAGTAGATACTTTTTCAAATTTGAATATGTCTATGAATCTTGTTATTGCATATTAGTATATAAAACATAATATTTGATAATATTTTAAGTCATTGTAATGAAGATACAATTTTCTTGTTATGACGTTCCATCAAAGTGGCGAGTAACTCGTCTTATTATGTAGGCTGTAGAATAATGGAAAGTTAATGTTGATTTAAGCTATGTATAACAAAATGTTTCTATAAGTAATCTTAATACGTGCATGTGTAGTCGAACAAATATGGAAGAAGCTGAGGGTAAACATCTTATGAAATAAACATCCGTGTTTTCCTACACATCGTAACGTAATGTGTGCTCGGCGCGTTTCCGATGGTGGGCCAAATCTGAATTACTTTGTTTTTCTGCTGCCGATTATGTATACAGGAGGTTAACCCCTACATTTTGCTCTTATGAGATTGCTCCGTATAGATTTTATTAATATTATTAATTCATTCTCTTGTAGTTCCTGTCTATTGCGCAGTGTAATATGATTCCGAAAAGTGAAGTAGATTAGTCAATTCATAACATTACAGTAAATCATGTTCGTTATGTATTAAGATTTGTTATATATCTAATGTTCATATTTTTTTAAATATAATTATTGAGTCGTTTACAGAATAGGTCAATCAAACATTGTGACGTAACAAACAATACTGGAAAGCCAATTTCAGATTTTGCCTGTGAGCAAAATGATCGGAAGTATTTGCATATTTACTCAGTCGAAAGGATGGCCACTCGATATCTCGTATGAATTTACATTTGTGGCTGCACCGAGCAAATCTGCCAGCGGCGTAAATTGTTCCATCAGCCAACTCAAACTAGACAACATGGTTATGTTAAATCACGTTAGTAACATAATCTCTAAGATCGATGAAGTGTCGCTCGGAACTGTCCAAGTGTTATCGATTTACTGTCGTCCGCACACAAATCTCACACCTACTGAAACTTACATATCGCTTAATTGGTTCAAAAACTGTTTATTGTTTTCTTTTTTAAAGCATATATCTACACAGTTCGTGTTATACATACCTTTAGACGACAAAATTATATTCTGAAGCATTATAAATAATGCACTACAAAAAACCATCACACTTCGGTTTTATAAATAACTGTGTTACATTTTCTCCGGTAATTATACATTGTGAACAGTTTATGTATCCTAAGGATATTCTGAGGTGTGCTTGGTGTTCCGTAAGCTTTGTTTGTTTTAAGACTTATACTGTAGTAATAAATCATCCGTAGTAAACTTTCTCCGCGCCTGGATGATAACAAATACTTATGTATACACGTAGTCGCCGCGTGTATAACCATTAGTTATCTTTATATTCTTATTTGAGTCTCCAAACTAAAATATTACGTCTATTCCGTTTCAAATTAATCTGTATGCTTGTCTTAAATACAATTTTCAATGAGATTATTTTTATTTTATTTCGTTAAACAAACAGAGAAACCGATGAAAATCCGCAAAAATTCAAATAAATTCCTGCAGTATTATATAATTCTTATTTGTTTTATTGACACATGCATATTTTTAAAATATCAATTGAACATTAATTTGAAAAGTCTAATGAATACTTTAAAGTGTCGTTACTGTAAAATTAGATTATAAAGAAAATAAGAAAATTGTCCGATATTCCAACTTGGTATTTCATGATGAATAATGATATATCGTTTGTGGCATAAACGTTGTTGTTGTTCGTCGGAAAATCGTTATTTAGAAATGGCATTTCCTCTTCCACCTATATTTTTCTAAGTCATATTAATGTTACTTACAATTTCAACAAATACGAAGTTGTTTCCCTGTCAGATTCCCAAACATATCTTGGATGTAAGCAGTCATTAGTTTATATCCTGATTTCCCACAAATGACGTGAATTTTTCTTATGTTCGGTCACAATGTTAATATTAGCTGTTAACTATATTAAATCGATATTGATTAAATTAGTATTTCGATATAACATGAAAATTCTCAAAAGTCTTTTGGGATTTTATGTTCTGTCGTTTATTCCTATTTTTGGATATGTGATCTCGCGTGAAAACAAAGCTGGAGAACGCGTTATAGCCGGCAAATGTAAAGCTTTATTTAGTTTAAGGCGCCATTACACGGGTCATATACACTGTCAAAGTTGGAGCGCGGGGCGTCACGGCGCCGTCGCTCCAATTCCTCTCCTCTCCTCCTTTATACAATTGAATGGAATCCTTTTTACTTGATTTTATGTAGCGATTTCAATTCAGTATGCAATGTAAAAGTTAAGAGATTTTCTTATTTTATTCAAACATATATTTGTTTTCTAAACTTGCTTTTGGTTAATTTTAGTTAAGTTACTATGATCATAATATATAATATGTATTACTAATATAAATGAAATCAAATTTAATAAGCTTATTCCAAAAATATAGTACTTTATAAAAATGTTCATTATAATACAAATATCACGTTTTGTATAACAATATTGGTATGCAATTTTTTGATAAACCATACGAGTATGTCTTACTTGAAAAGAATAGAAACAATTCAAGATTAAAGATGTCAAAGCTAAATAATAGCAAGATACGTCAAAAATTCATCAATCAAAGTATTAATTATATACAAGTTTATCGATGTAGGTATACCGACGATATTCTGTTGTGTGAATATTACAGTTCTGCAAGTTTCGGAATCTGTAACGCAAATGAGGGGCCATTTTGTAGTGCTTTCATATAGCTAGGATAGGTGCACATTGTAATTTAGGTAGATTGGAAGAATAGCTTTAAGCTCTGAACGTGAGTTTCAATGAAAAAAAGTTAATAGGTATTCGTTTTTTAAACGTTTGTTCCAATAATGATTTTCAAAATCCATATTTAAGAAAAACTTACCTATATAGAATATTTTATCGGGGTACGTACGTAAACTCCAGTACAAACAGCTTGTTTCCCCTTGATTTTTCTTACTCTGTTTGTTCTTTCTTTCAATGGCGTAATCAAGTTTACAGCTTGTCTATATTTTTCGTTGCCTTTTCAATTTATCCGATGTAGAAAACTGAACACAGTTCCTTCAAATTTAATGTACATATATGTTTTGTATATTATACTTCCCCGTGATTCACTTGTAAATTAATTATTCAATTACAAAAGAACTATACCTAGTAAGAATAAAATAAAGTAGAAAGAAAGTTATTAAGTAGCTGTTTTTTTCATTATATTATGTTCGTCGGATTAATTCTATTCCAATTTGGCGTCTAATTTAAACGCAAATATCTGTTTGTGATATAAGTAATAAATCATGCCACCCCTTTTCCCATTTTCAAGAGTATTTCATTGCGTGATTCTGATCAGCCATACGTAAAATTTAATAATACCATGAAATGTATTGCGGAAACACCGAAGACAGAAACAATTTCTCGGCTACAAATCTTTAATGACATATATTTCGTAGAAGCGTCCTCGATATCTCGCTACTATTTGCTGAAAGAAAAATATTTTCGTCTTTTATTACTTATGGTTGTCTTTGAAGCATCAATTATTTTTATAGTTATTACATATATACATACGTTCTATAACTATAAACTAGACTTATCGCGACTACAGTTAAATAGGAATCTTATATGTAATAACTGCTTTTAGTAAATTTTTATTACTGTAAATAATATTATACAATTATGATATAAGCTAGATGTTATTCGTGATAGCTTCGTTTTGACGTGAAAGAAGAACAAATAAATACATATATACACATTCGCTTTAAAAAATATTAAGTTTGGATAATAAGTGTACGGAGCGTATCCTGACAATACCCTCCATTGTTTAAATCAACTAAAGCGATCAACCCGCTTTGTTTAAGCATGTTGGCTAGTTGGATGTCACACTCAGAGGGGTGAATAACAATAAGACCCTTTAGTTCCGGCTCGCCTTCTATGTATTCAATCTGCCCAAGATCAAGACATTACACAAACTTGCCACGACAAACTTTTCCTATACAAATCTTCTCCCTTTTCCGCTAATGGAACATGAGCTATTTCTTTAGTTTTATTTTGACAGTCATTGTTCCAGTGCAATTTGTCGGTGGATGTTTTATCGTAGCAAACTTGTAGCCATATTGTAACCTACGTTTGTGTAATGTGATGCCTTTCTTCATTTCTTTGGTGGGATCTTAGTGATCGCAAGTTTTTTCATCAAATATGTTAAAAGCAATTGAATTGTTTTTAGATATAGAATGGACGAAGTAATTTTGAACGTTTCATTAATATCAATTGTTGTTCTAGTCACTTTTAAACTTTTATGTGATTTTAATAAATACATTATATTATAAAGCGATGCTTTATTGGAAATTGTCATAAGCAATAGGATATAACATTCCAAAAATTGCTCAAATTCCCGATGGAGAAATATAGCAATTAACAGTCGCGGAACGAAGACCGCAAGCATCCATTTGGAAATGATTGGCATCGGCCGTGAGTGATCCAAATGGGTGGCTTAAATACTCATTTGATATTCACATTTGCTCCGCAGCGGACGATACGGTCCGGTGCAAATTACCACTCATTTGTCCATATTCAAACTACTCTACGATGTTACGCGGTATAAGCAGCTTTCGGTTTTATTGTATTTTTGTTGTGTGCATATCCTGATGCGTCGGGCAGTCATAAGTGATACTATGATATGCTTAGATGTCGTGTCTTAATAAATATTATAATATGATTTGTAATTATCTATAATTCAATCAGACAACCATGTTAACGCACTTAATAATTTAGGCATGAATATCATCAAAACATTCTTGAAATGATAAAAAGGTAAGTTTAGGGAGATATCGATAAAACTGTTATCACTACCTCATTGTTACCTACACTACTAGGAGTCATAGTATCGGACCTAAAATTTTTCTGTAATACCCAGAAGTGCACTTAAAAATGTTTTAAAAGTGTTTTTGGCATTGAAATTTTAAAAAATTCAGACAATTTATATACCTTCTGATATCGCCAAGTGGGATATTGTAGAACATAGTATTAAGTCGGAGTGTCGCGGATTAGCAAATGTAGGCAGCCAGCGGATGGTCAGTTTATAGATAGGTACTTGTATACGTAAGTATAATTCCTGGTGTCCTTATTCTATTAATACTTTTTAATTTATTCTATTACATATTCTTGCCTGATAATACTTATAAATAAGGACGAAGAATCATTTGCTTATAAACGTATTATTTAATTAATTTTATAAGTATTGCTTTTGTTTCAAATTTTATAAAATCTCCAAAATTCACACCCACCCCGATTGTTAAGTATTTCACGCCACGTTCTTAAAAGCGTTCATTAAACCTCGTTAAAAGCTTTATCTCAACATTGTCGGTAATTAAGAAGATTCACGATCAATGGACGATATTATCCTCACAATAATAAACACAAATTATTCTCAAGAAAGTGACCTTGGTGTTATAATATTCATCGGAAATGTGAAAAATTATTTTATCTTAGCGAACATACGACTTTTAGTACATAACATTTACTACGATAAACCACACAAAATATTCATGTTAGTATCTAATACTAAATTACGTTGCAAAATCAAGCGTTCGTTGTACTTGAATTGTGAGCGATTAATGTATCTGATAAGCATTATTCCTTTTTTCCAAAATAAGAAAATAAAAAATTAAGTCAGAATACGGATGCGCCCTCCCGTGGGGTCGCTCCTACTCGTAATTACCTACATGTCACGGGCACGCGGTGATTGATTGTAACGCTAATATCGCGCACAATATCTACAATCACATGTGACACTTGTCCTTGTGACGCTTGTCATTTAGTCTGCTGAGCAGCATCTATATATAATTATTATATTTAGTATGACTCTAACTTTTACACGGTCTCAGTATCCGTCGCCAAGTTACTACTTTTAAATTTAATATGTACGCTACTCTATAAATGCAGGTGCAAGAGGCGGAGACGCACTCAAAATGCGATGATGCGAAAAACTGTCGGTAAAACAAGTTTAGTTATTCTTTGTTGAGTGTTATTTTTTGACATATTATTAAAAAAAAATGTAACATCACGCCTGTAATCCCCTAAGGGGTAGGTAGAGGAGTGTACTACACCTCCACATTTCACCAGTTACGTTTAAGTCCCACAATGGAATAGATGGTGAGCCTATTGCCATGCACCGGGCACACATTCAAACTCTGAGTCAATACTAGAAATTCTATATTAGAAAAATCCAGCAGTACCCAATCCGGGATTTGAACCCAGGACCTCCTGATCGGCAGTCGCGCTAGCAACCTCCCGACCAACGAGGCAGTCAATATTGACATAACAACAACGTTGACATATTGACAACGTTGATATATTATTATAATTATTATTATTATTATTATATATACTATCGCGTCAAGTCCCCACAATATATTAGATAACTATAATTTTCAATATGTTACATACGTTAAAGAAGTTTTGTCGGTATTCCAGTTATAATTAATATGCATCGATAATTTACATCTTATCTACATCTTGATTAGTTCTTTCAGAAAATCATAATTTCATAAAATGGACCGTTGCTGTTTAAGTAGTAAATCTATCGTATCCTTTACGGTGATTATTACCATTCCTGGTGATTAGTCAATATCCCTTTACGATATGTTTACAGCTTTAATATGCTGGATGTGGATCTCTTTCAGATTCTTTGTACGGTTTGAATACGTGGATGGCAATTTTTGGTAATTACGAAAACTTTGCAACTAGGCATCGAATAAAACAACTTGAAAATGATGTCTGCACAATACATTATTTATAATTACATAAGTGATACATATTATAGGTAATAAGCGAATATTATAAGCGAATGTTTTTAGTTGGAACATCATTCAACAAACTTACGTTAATACTCATTACGGAGACAGGAAGAATATAAGGCAGAACGCAATCGGTGTTGTGTTAATTCCTTCTACCTTGAGGGGTTCGGAGCGAGTTAATCAGCTTTGCCATACAATTTCAGCCTCTCATAAAGGGTAGGCACATTTCCTGACATTACAAGAGAATGTTTTGTTTTAATAACGATCAGAAAATAATCTCTTATTTGTTATTTACGTCATTCATTTAAACGATCTACTATTTATAGTATGATTGCAAGTCATTCTATTTCATAGTCTGTTACCGTGCGTTTTTTTTCCGAACTAAGTAAGCGTCTCGTCCGATACCTTGCGATGTACGGATAGGCTGAAATCATTTACAGAATATATACACGTATATTAAAATTATTTAATGGAAATTCTGTATATTCATATTATTCAAATACAAATCTTGTGACCAACGATGTAAGATTTAGTTATAAATAGGTACAAAATATAAAAAGAGAGCATCTAATTTGAAATATATATTATCATCTTGTATGCGGCGATGGAAAGTTACCACTCACTAGATTGGTTTTTGCATCGCGTATATTCCACGTACCGAAGAGCAATTGATCTCAGTGTTCTCGTAATAAATAATGCTGCCTCTATAATTTTTCAATCAACGTAGAAAATCTTGAGGAGCTGTGCACATGGACGATACTGTATATCGAATTATATTTTCTGCAACAATTTCACCAGCTTTGTTTATAACGCAAATAATATGCGTAATATGCGCAAAACAATATCGTTATGAGATAATATTGTACCTTCTTCTTGTTACAATAAAACTTAACTTGCTTTAGGTCTCTACTTTGACATCTTTTTAAATATATATGCAATATATAGTAGTCTAAGTCTTTGTTAGGAGGCATTTCTAGCTTTTCTTACCTGTGTACTTGGTTGCTCAGCAAATATCGGCTGACTGGAAATAGTAGGTATATAACCGTATGCCTTAAGTTATCGCCTTATTTAACATACTAGAACGCCGGAAGAGGGCAATTAACAAAGTGATCCGAAGTCAACAATTCAAAATGTATGAAATGTTCCGATTTATTATTACGCAACATGCATTTAAAAGTTAGTTAATAGTTTATAGAAATTGCGAAGTAAATTTCCTTGATATCTTCGAAATATACGCTGTTGGATAAGGCTAAGCTTTGATTGAGAGCCCTCAGAGGTACTACGGAGGATGCGTAATACAATGCTATTAATTTAGGGCGGACAGGCGCGCCGCAGCTCGTGGTTTGACGTATTATCGTCGCGCCGCACCACTTAGCGCTGTCTCCCGGCCATCCCGCACGGGCCCGGCCCGACCGCAACGCACGCCCTTCGATATATTTAAACTATACCGTTGTTCAGCTCCATATATGTACGTTAATGTCTGAAGTTCACTTAACTTAATTTCAAATGGCCTTTGCGCAATTGTATAATATTAAAACTGGTTTTAATTATAATATTGTTACTAACATCTGCATTTAAAGTAAAACGCGCAACATAAAATAGGTAAATTTTATACACAGTGCTTCTAAATTGCAAGACGAGATGCTTTTGTATGTAACTTACTTACTACATATATGTAAGCTACAAAAATATAATTTATACTAGCGCTATCTATGTAGGTATATCAATTGTACATAATATGAGTTGAGCTGAGATTTGAACAGAATTACAATCTTACTTAAAACACTTTTATATTATTACTGCACTATATTATACTTTTTTTTATTTTGAAATAAGCTTGCGTTTGACTACGAAGTGAGGGTAAGTGAATTGTCGTCTAGGATGTGGCACGCTTTCCTAGAGCGTGCCTTGTCTTGAATAATTTTATGTTGTCAATAACGGGACAAACACAATCATACATACATTATATATAAGGTCGTTGATATTTTTCGCACCACTTGAATATTTTAAGTTTCCTTTTCAATCGTCGCTGAGACGTCGAAATTTGAGAATGTTGATACACAAGTTTAGTGTCGGGAGGATATAAGATAGGCCGAGGCCTGCTCTGGAATAGGTACTACTTCATATTGGATAGGGTACAAGTACGAGAAACTGTTACATGGTTACGTATAGCCTCGGCTATATTCATAATATTGCTGTCTTTACAATTTCATTCTCTAATTCAGTTTTTAAACCAGTTCACTAAAATGATTTCAACCGGCCGAAGAACAATAAAGACGAAGTCATGCAAGGTAAGGTGATCTTCAGTTGATGCCAAATTTTAGCCCACCATCTAACTGCCACCGTCCAGCCTGCAAGGACGAGATTCATTGGTTAATAAAGTCGAGTTCTGCAAATATTTAGTTCGCTCAAGAGC
>DWDX01005379.1:0-10584 GCA_018245675.1 Agara michaeli | reverse complement strand
TCACCACCTATTCCATTGTGGGACTTAAACGTAACTGGTGAAATGTGGGGGTGTACTACACTCCTCGGCCTACCCCTTAGGGGATTACAGGCGTGATGTTACGTTACAATGTCATTGATAACAGTACATGATTTCAAAGTAAATTTTGATGATTCAATGGAACTGATAAAGTGCAAGTATAGACGGATAATCCAATGGCCCCCAGTAATAAATAACTAAAATGACCATCTTAATCATTTGCGCTTTAACATATTAATACTAACATAAGTGACCTCAAAAAGAATGCATTTCATTGTAATTATTGTAATCATTGAAATATTTTTTGGATGTACCTCCATCGGCTCCTGTCGATTGTCAGATTGTGAATTTCTTTCTTCATCAACTTCCATTGAAAGTGAACGTCGAGAGCAGCTCGGTGAAGTATTGCTGTTTCTGGGCCGGACTGGAGAGGGCTCAACAAACTGTGGGGGTGATATGGATCTGGATGTGCTATCTTCCCTGGTTGATGCACCTTCAGATCCACCAATGGTAGACTGTGGCAAGCTTCCTACTCGTACAGAACCACAGCTCAATAATGTGTCATCACCTATTGAGTCAAAGCTGTTGTATTGCCTTGTTTGAGACAGGTCTGTCATTTTTGTATCTGGTATTTCATCTAGCAAAGTGTTTTCAGGCTTTTCGGTTACAATTAAGCCATCCGCTGGTATTTTGGTTTCATCTGTTACATCACTTTTATTAACTCCATCTGAATAATTTGAATCTTTTGTAGTGTCAGACTTTGTTTCAGACTCTGTGGATCCGCGTGCTGAAGGCGGAGTGACAGTCGTGGATTGCACGTTAGTAGCTTCGGGAGGCATGGACCCTCCCGGAGTGACGGGAGGGCTAGCAGGTACTGGCGCAGGGCTACTAAGAACTGCGAGTCGAGCCAAACGACGTCGCCTTATCTGCAAAGGATAACAAATTCTTGAAGCACGTGTACCTATACACGCACTTCCAAACTGCACATCGTCACACAAACGCTTTGTTTTGTTACAAAATTAGATTGGCCATACGCACTACGTCAAGGTCCGTTTACAAAATATGCTACTTACCTCTTCTTGGCTTAGTTCACTCATGGTGGATGATTCGTATTTTTTGTTGATACAACTATTGTCTGCACTATACCACAAAATTTTCTCACAAGATGTGATAACTAGAAAGAACAACGGAGCAAGCCACACAACGTCAAGCAGTCAGTCACCTCTGTGGCTCAGCTGAGACGATTGGTTATTTGACGTTTGTAGTTGCAGGATAGATGACGAGAAAGTATTGAAAATACAACGCGTCATCCTCATCTAAACCCCAAATATTTATATTTAATCTGTGAGGGAATTGACCATGGTTACTGGCGACATTATTGTTTTTTTAAGTAATATTTATTGCTAAAATAATAACCCTATAACGTGGTATTCATTACATAAAAATAAACACATACATCAGAAATATATAGTCATAAATAGGCTATAATTTCTAAAATGCAAAAATAATGTGATCCTTAGAGTAAATATACCTTACCTTACCTTAATACGTTAAAGTAACATAGTTCCTATTTGTTGATAATTATATAAGTTAAAATAAACAGCTTTAATAAAAATATTAATTTTAACGCCGTTTATCGAGTATATTATTTTAAACGTTATATAGCCGTAAAATAAATGTTGCTGTTACAAAAAATATATTTCTAAACCAATGTTTGTAATCAACATTGACAACCAAGTGACATTAACCAATGGCCGCATGTTTATAATTTGTTTCTAATGTGAATGTTAAAATAGAAAATTTCTTATTTGACATATAGTTAAAAACTTGATCCATTTAGAACAATATATTATGTATCGAGATAGTTGTAAAAAGTTAGAGGATGAAATAAATATTCAATCATGTGAAGTACTCGTGCAGTTATTTATATAATGTAATGATTATTTCGAAAACTCGTAATTTTCGGTCTTGTGATTTAATATTCATCAAAATGACTAGCTATCAAGTATCTGATCTGGTTTCGGGTTTAAAATCTCGCCAGTCGGAGTCTAGACATAGAGCCATTCGAGAATTGCTACACTTTGTGAGAACTGATTTGCGAGAGATGTCCCAGGAGTCTCATAATCAAGTACTAGATGACTTCAACCAACTAATACATGCTTTGACCTCTAGTTATGACAACAATGAGAAGAAAGCGGGTATATTAACTATAGGTATGTTTATAGTCATTTCTATAAATCCATTTAGGGAAGCTTATTTTTCTTTTCGATCCTTTAATTAGTCCACTGCTAGACCGGGTCTTCTCTCATAGTGAGAGGGAGAGATGCTCATGCTTAAATTAATTTCCAATAAGTATAAACCTTTACCCCAGTCCCATTCATTTCAAGTGTTTTAAGTATTTTACTGAAAGTGTATTGCTTTTTTATATGTACAATTACTGAGGATTTCCTCTAACTAGTCTTTGTAAGTACTAAGGTACGAGCAACTTATTAATCATTGGTGACTTAAAATTGTTTCTATTTAAAAGATAAGCAGTGGTTTCAAAGATTCAAACTCTTTGTGTTGGTATTACATTTTATTTTGTGACCCCATTTATAATTTGAATATAAATTTCCTCTTATGATTTACCAATATATGAAAAACATCATTGGCCATATCCAATTATTATCTTGCTAGTGACACCCTGTTTTGGCACGAGTGCAATTAAGATTACAAAAATTGGTTTAATTAGATTGGATATACTTCTTGCAGACAATGAAGAATATTAAATTGTTGTTCAAATATAAAAATTTTTGGTGCAGGTTTTTATGATAATTGTTTTGTTTTTTTCAGTATGTTTGATCACCGGAGATACAGATACTAGCAAAGTTAGAGTAAATCGCTATGTACATCACCTGCGTAACATATTTCCATGTAGTGATAGCAGTATATTAGAGTTGGCAGCAAAAACAATGGGTCGGCTAGCTGTGTCTCTTGGAATAAAGAGATCTGAGTATGTTGAGTCTGAGGTCAAAAGATCTTTTGAATGGTTAGTCGAGGAAAGAAATGAAGGGAAAAGACTATCTGCTGTTCTTATATTGAAGGAGCTAGCGATTGCATTGCCATCGTATTTCTACCAGCATATTAATGGTTTTTTCAATCATATACCAATTGCACTTCGAGATCCAAAGGAGCAGATAAGAGAAGCGGCTGCTAAAGCTTTGAGGGCTGCATTTGTTGTGACGGCTCAAAGAGAGGTGCCCGAGCACAGCAGCAGAGCTCATTGGTATATACAGTGCTATGAAGAGGCTATGACTTCATTTGCAGATCACACTGCAAGAGAAAGAGGTTTGAGCAGAGATGACCATGTTCATGGTGCTCTATTAATTCTGAATGAACTTTTGCGGTGTTCTAATTCAAAATGGGAGAAAAAATATAGCATGCTGATGCAGAAACTTGATACAGAAGATGCAGCTGACGAGATGTCTCCTCTTAATATTAAACTTCAGAGTGCCTGGTCCCCTCAAAATTGCGTCGAAAATAAAAACGAGCCAATAGTCATTTACGAGTCTGTTATTTGTAAACAGTTAGTGATGGAGAACTATGAAAAAATATCATCCGGTAAGTGATTCTTACCCAATTAGATATTGTATGATTGAAGAAACTCAGAATACACATATTTCTATAGAGTTTTGTTAATATTTGTTGTGATAATGATGTGTGTAGATTGGAACCATACTTGCACATTCATTAATAATAAAAAGAAGGCATTAAGTGTTTTCTTGCCTATGGCCTTTTTAAGTGACCTCGAGGCATTAGTACTACTTAAAAACCATTTCCAATTGGGTTGGCCACTAATACTCATCTTTGCCTTGATTAAAAGTTCAACATCTTAGTGCATGCTCAAGGCCTTGCAAGATTATAGTGGAACATAAAAGAAAGTTGATCCATATTTTAAAAATTTAAATCTATAGCACAATATGCCAATCATTTATCATTCTAATATTTCAGATATAATGGCCCAACAAATATCACGATCAAACAATGTCCATCAAATGCTACTGATTATAATACCTAGATTAGCTGCTTTTAATAGAGAAGCGTTTGGAAAGAAACATCTTAAATGCACTATAAATCATTTGATTACATTTTTGCGTGGACGAGAGAAAGAAAAGGCAATGGCATTCACAACTCTAGGCCTTATCTGTGTTGCCGTAGAGGATGATGTTCGGCAATACTTGGAAAGAATAATAGAAATAATAAAGGCAACATTACCTGTTAAAGATACCCCAAAGAAAAGGAATGGAACGGAGAGTCCATTGTTTAATTGTATAACTCTACTGGGATTCGCCATGAAAGAAAATGTGGCAAACGAACTAATAGACCTGTTAGATCCAATGTGCGTTACTGGCTTAAGTCCACAGCTGACAACCTGTTTCAAGGAATTAAGTCAAAACATACCGTCGTTAAAGAAATATATAACTGATAAGCTATTAAATATACTGTCAATGATACTCAGAAAAAAACCATATGTATCAAACAAAACAGATTCACAAACTTTTACCATGTCTTCAGTATTGTTAACTGAGGCTCATGATGCAGCAAGACTGGTGCTTGCACTGCGAACTCTAGGCGCTTTTGATTTTGAATGGAATAATACTCTTATGTCATTTATAACGCGGTGCACAGATCACTATTTACAGAGTGAACAGCACGATGTTCGTGTGGAATCCGTAAAAACAACAGCTAAACTGCTAATCAAGGCAATTGAAAGGTGTGCCATCACAAATTCTAGAACTCTGAACATGCTTGTGGATGAATCAATAGGAAAGTTGCTGTCAGTTGGGCGATCAGACTTTGATCACGAGGTTCGCTATCGAGTTTTAGAAATATTCACCAATCCCATATTTGATAAGTATTTGGCTGTGGAAGAACATCTTAATTGTCTTTTCGTAGCTACAAATGATTCAAACAACGATGTGAGCGAGCTTGCCCTATGTGTTGTTGGAAGACTAAGTAACTTGAACCCGAGTTACACTACTCCCATGTTACGCCAACTGTTCGTGCAAATATTGATGGAAATACAGTACTCAGAATCTAATCGCAACAAGGAACAATCTTTGCGTATGATAAATAATATTATATCGAGTGCACCAAGAATCACAAGACAGTTCGCGGAGACTATTCTTAAGGTATTAGTCCCTAAATTAAGGGAAGTCGATAGCAATTCAGCGATGGTTTCCACAATTTTAAAAGCTGTGGGAGATCTTGCAGAAGTAAATGGCGGTGAACAGGCATTAAATGAATGGTTACATGAGCTCATATCAATTCAGCTTGATATACTTTCAGATCCTAATCAACAAGAAAAGAGGAGTGTCGCTTTGTGGTCGTTTGGACAGGTTATTAGTGCTATTGGTTACGTGATTACACCATACGTAGAGTATCCACACTTAATGGATATGTTGTTGAATTTCCTAAAAACTGAACAACAACCTAGTGATAGACGTGAGACGATACGCATACTTGGTTTATTAGGCGCGTTGGATCCATACAAACATCGAGTTAACCAAGGTTTGATCGATTTTCAAACCGTTTCAACTTTAATTCCCGTGACAGAGACGTCCCCAACAGCCGATAATTTTGATTCCAATGTGAGCGAAATGCTGGTAAATATGTCACCCTTGGTTTTGGATGAATTTTACCCAGCCATAGCGGTTACATCTTTGATGCGTATATTACGGGATCCAATGTTATCCCAACATCACACAACCGTTGTACATTCTGTAACATTTATATTTCGAACCTTGGGCATTAAATGCGTTCCGTATATTTCCCGCGTCACACCGAGTCTTCTATATGTAATACGTACAACTGATAACAATAACTTCAGAGAATTCCTCCTCACTCAGCTCGCCCAATTGATATCGGTTGTCAAGATACACATTCGGGCATACTTGGAAGATATCTTTGATATTATCAGAGAGTACTGGACACCGAATAATTTACTGCAACCCACACTGATCCTGTTAGTAGAACACATAAGTGTAGCGATTGGTACAGAATTTAAAGTGTACCTCAGAAAGATTCTGCCTAACATATTAAGCGTCCTAAAATGCGATCGAAGCAAAGATAAATTTTTAACAGAAAAGCTACTTCTAGCGATACAAAAGTTTGAAAATAACCTAGACGACGTTTTGTTATCGGTTGTGCCAGCAATAACAGGACTCTTTGAGGGCAGGAATACCCCGGCGTCAATATCAAAATTGGCAATGGAGACAATCGAGCATTTGTCAATGTATCTTTACTTTAAACCTTATTCGGCAATGCTGATACAGGCGCTTGCGAAAGTACTAGACAATAATCCATCCCTGCGGCAGACGGCGATGAATACACTATGTGCCTTGATTGTTCAGCTGGGACGTGAATACATCGATTATATCCCATCAATAGACAGGATTTTAGTGAGACACAAAATTCAATGTTCAAATTATATCGTGCTTGTGTCCAGGCTGCAAGTTATATCTACGTTAGCATCTGATGATGATTATTTGGACGAGACTCGCTCCAGATTACGTAATCAGAAAACAGATGTAAGCCGTGCAATTGTTAGCTTGTTTCAAAATTTCCTTGTTTCAAAATATGATTATCTCAGTTCTAATATAACAATCCTTTTCAGGTTATGTCTAATACAAACGAAACACAATCTATACAGAAGTTAACGCTAAACGTCCAAAATTTGCGAAAGTGTTGGTCAGTAAAAAACTTAATCTCAAAAGAAGACTGGCTTGAATGGCTCAAACAGCTATGTGTTGGGTTTCTTACGGAATCTAACAGCCCTGCTATTAGGTAAAGTCACTTGTCTTGTAACTCTTGTACAGGTAATTATCGAATTTTTTTATCCAACAGAAGAGGTCACATGCGTATTTTTTTACAGGGCATGCGCCAATTTAGCCCAAAATTATATTCAGTTAACAGGCGACTTATTCAATGCTGCATTTATGTCATGTTGGACCGAACTCGGAGAACAACCGCGTTTTGAACTAGTAGCAGCATTAGAGAAGGCGTTAACCGTTCCCGATGTCCCCGAACTAGCTCTAGCTGTTTTAAATTTGGCTGAGTTTCTGGAACATTGCGAAGAAGAGGCGTTACCGATATCTATCAAACTTCTTGGTGACACTGCTATCAATTGTAGAGCATATGCAAAAGCTCTTTACTATAAGGTAGGTTATTATTTTAATTGTCGTGGCTGATCGCTGCAATGAGTGTCAAAATATAACTTAAATACCATTTATAGGAGGAGGAATACAGAAGGAACCCTTCAACACAGGCCGTTGAAGCCCTTATTCACATCAATAATAAACTTCAACAAAAAGAATCAGCCACGGGCTTGTTAGAAAAAATCATAATGCAGAAGAAAAGTGGTGACTGTACTCTGAACGTTCACGTACGATGGTATGAAAAATTACACAATTGGGATCAAGCTCTGGAGCTTTACACTAAAAAACTAGAAACTGAACCACAGGACACTGAATCTAATCTAGGAATGATGAGATGTTTAGAAGCTTTAGGGGAATGGCGGAAACTAGACAATATAACAAGCGACCGCTGGGATAGTATGTCTGAAGATATGAGGCAAAAATCAGCGAAAATAGCTGCAGCCGCGTCCTGGGGACTTCAGGAATGGGATTCCATGAAAAAATATGTAGAATTTGTTCCGGTGGACACTCAATATGGAGCTTTTTATAGGGCTATCATTTCTATACATGACGGCCAATGGGTGGAATCTCGAAACTATATTGATTCTGCAAGAAGCCTTCTTGACGCTGATTTGACAGCAGTAGTAGGTGAAAGTTATCAAAGAGCTTATGGTGCGTTAGTAAATGCCCAGCTGTTGACAGAACTTGAAGAGGTGGTGACTTATAAGTTAGTAGATGAACGGAGAAATACCATTCGTAATGCTTGGAGGACAAGGCTTCAAGGTGGCCAACAATTGGTGGAGGATTGGAGGAAGATGCTCCAAATACGAAGCTTAGTAATCTCACCACGAGAGGACTTCCAAACGTGGTTGAAATTTGCATCCTTGTGTAGAAAGACTGGTGCTTTAAGTCAAGCACATAAAATAGTCGTTTCAATGTTGGGTTGCGATCCCGTAACCAATCCTGATATACTTTTACGGGCACAGGACCCAAGAATTGTTTTGGCTTACAGTAAAAATATATGGGATGCTGGCAATAAGCGATATGCTTACGATGTGCTGCAAAGGTTTGTTGATAATTCGGAATCTGATAACGAAGACCAGTGCAGACTTCTTGCGCGATGTCATTTGAAACTGGGTTCTTGGTGTGAATCACTACAAGAAGTAAATGAATTGTCAATACCAGAAATCCTAAGGAACTACGCCACCGCGACTATTCTGGCTCCTGACTGGTACAAAGCTTGCCATGCGTGGGCGTGTATGAATTTCGAAACGGTATTGTTCTATAAGCAGCAAGATAATGTGTCGGAAAGCAGCATAGCCGGTTCCGGTGAGAAAAAAGTTTCCCGCGCGGATTTTATTAATACCTACACGATACCAGCCATAGAAGGATTCTTTAAGTCGATTAGTCTATCGAACGGTAGTTCTTTACAGGACACGTTGAGACTTCTAACACTGTGGTTTGAACACGGACACCATCCTGCAATATACGATGCTTTATTCGAAGGTATCAGGCAAATAGATATCAAAACGTGGCTGCAAGTAATACCACAATTGATCGCAAGAATCGACTCGCCTAGAAGTTTGGTGGCGAAACTCGTCCATATTTTGCTTATCGACATTGGCAAATCGCATCCTCAGGCGCTGGTGTACCCTTTGACGGTGGCGACGAAATCTTCTTTTGTGACTCGAAAGACTGCTGCAAATTACATCCTGAAAACAATGTCAACTCATTCGCAAAAGCTAGTAAGCGAGGCGGCTATTATATCGGAAGAATTGATCAAAATCGCCATGTTGTGGCATGACCAAGTTTATACTGCTCTGGAAGATGCCTCCACGTACGTATACAGTTTTGTTATATATTTCGATTTCGTTTAACTTGTATTTCATAACTGAAATATATATTTTTTAATAATGTAGCCTCTACTTCAACGAGAAGGACTACAGAGGAATGTTTAGGACCCTAGAGAAAATGCATGCAATGTTGGATCAACCTCCGGAGACTTTGAAGGAGGTGTCCTTTTTGCAAATGTACGGCAGAGACTTGCAAGAGGCTCAACGTTGGGGTGAATTGTATAAGGTAATTTATAAATAGTAGAAATCTTAATTACAAACATTTCGTATAAAAAGTGTCATCATTATCATAATAAGACTGACTAATTTGCACAACCTACAGGTAAGGATAAGAAAACCAATCTATACCACTTTGTACATTGTTTGTACTCATACCATAACCAGCAATGTTTTTTCGACCCTTTTGTTGGTCCACCGCCGGGTCTCCTTTCATGGTGAGAGGGATTTAGGCCATAGTCTACCACGATGACCAAGTGCGGATTGGTAGACTTCACACACCTCAGAAAATATTATATAACTTATAACATCTCTAACGTGTGCAGGTTTCCTCACGATGTTTTCCTTCAGCGTTATAGCGAGTGATATTTAAATTTTGCTTATAAAACGCACGTAATAAATCAGAGGTGCGTGCCAGGATCGAACCCAGACTCTCCGGAGTTGGAGGCACTACCTACCAGCAAATAAGTCAATTTATTTCAATTTAAATATACTGTATACATTAGCAAGAGACCAACGGAGACGGACGTAAACGACCCCGCGTGTATTGTTTTATCAGGAGACAAACGAGGATCGATATTTGAACGAGGCGTGGCACATATACTTCCACGTGGCCAGGCGCATCGGCTCGCAGTTCAAGGCGCACACGTCGCTCGAGCTGCAGTACGTGAGCCGGCAGCTGCACGCGTGCCGCGACCTGCAGCTGGCGGTGCCCGGGTCTTACGTGCCCGGCGAGCGGGTCATACGTATATCTCACATCAACACCCACCTGCAGGTGAGACACGTTGACATTGACATTGTTAAGGTCTATTGAAGTCTTGGTCAATTTGCCCTTGTTGGAGAAGAATTGCTATAGACGAATACTCACCAACTAATTCCTGTTAACACGTATTAACTGAATTCCCACTAACAGTGTCGTCCCTGCAGCCTTATTAGAGGTCGGTTGCACATGTCCATGGGCGGAGCGGCCAATCGTGACCGCTGCCAGCTCGTTCGCTACTCTCATAACATTAATTAAAAAAAAATATTAGTTGATACCCTAACTTAAGGCTAAATTAGTATACATTTGAACAGACAACACAGAGAAGACAGGTTGTCGTCGAAATTTGTTATGCATCGTGTAGTTTTTGCCGATATAGTAAACGTAACATCACGCCTGTAATCCCCTTAAAGGGTAGGCAGAGGAGTGTAATACACCCCCACATTTCACCAGTTACGTTTAAGTCCCACAATGGAATAGGTGGAGAGCCTATTGCCATGCACCGGGCACACATCCAGACTCTGAGTCACTACTAGAAATTCTAAATTAGAAAAATCCAACA
>DWDX01005378.1:0-10585 GCA_018245675.1 Agara michaeli | reverse complement strand
ATAATCCGTTACTTTCGGATAGTTTCGGTTACTGATATTAGATTAAAGTAAAATAAAAATAGGTACATGCATACATAACATCTCTCCAGGTCCCTAACGCGGTAGGCAGAAAGCACAAAAATAAGCGCACGCGAGCAATGAAATAAAAACCTGTCGTGACCTGTTTTATTTAGACTCCGCCCTTATCCAAAATTATCCGAAACTTTTATAACGGATACGGTTACGGAGCTCCATAACATCCCTGATTTGGAAGTACGTATACAATTTTGAATCAACCTGTATATTTCGAATTTCGAATATAGTGTATTTTGCTTTCAACTGTACCTATTTATTTAATGATCGTTTAAGCCTATAATAATGTCAATTAGTTTATCATGTGATTATTATTATTAAGAAAAATATGGCTTCACATCATTAATCCCTCAAAGCGATTAGGGGAAGAACCACCAAAACCACGACACGCCGCCCACTTGGACCGTAGACCCAAAATTATTTATTTTAATAAAACAATATCCCACAAATATTAACGTTCAAGCATTATAAGGAGCAGGAAACGTCATGTTTTTTGTTTTCCCTTTTTCAAAATTTTCTTTTAATACTCGTTATTAATATAAATAACAAACTAGAAAAATTATAGTTAAAAAAACAACATTTCTTTAGAATTAATCGCTTAACGATATGCTTTGGTATAACTGATTAAAATACATATTTAGTACTGCTATTAAACCATCACACCAGGCCCTTAGCAGGGAAGGCAGAAAGCACCGAGTGACAGATATCTCTGTCCGTGTATTTAAATAGAAATTACTATTATTTAAAAAAAATTACGAACTAAAAAACATTTTTACTCACTTCGGGGAGGGCGAAGGCTCGGACGGCGATGATTTACCGGAACTAGAACCCATGAAGGATTTATTGAACAACAACTTGGCCAACGAATCTATTTTCTGTGCCACGAGTGGTGTACGCTCAGAATTCTCCTCTAGAACGCAAATTGAGTGTATTTATCGCATCTCATATAATGTGTTCACAAATAAAAAAGTACTTATGAAGCTGTATAGGTCGGTACCTACGTGTGTGATTAACGTCGATTTCGAATTGTGAATCTGTGAACTGTATGTGATCATCGTGGTTTATTATCTATGGTAAATGTCAAAAATGGGCCTCATGTGCGTATGATTTTTAATAGTGCGGATTTGTAATGATACTTCCACACTCAATGTTTGTCGCTATGCCGTTCGTTACCTAAGAAACCGAGCAGTAAAGAGAAATCCATTCTAGCGAAGCCGCGTGCAAATGGTATTGACAAAATAAAATCGAAGATACTTGATGCTCGATTGCACGATGTTCCGTCCGCTTCGTCTTGTTTTCCAGATTCTTCCAATAGGCAGTAAAAGAAAAAACATGAAACTAATAATTTTGTTAGTAAAAGTAGTGTAAGACGTAAACGTAACGTAACATCACGCCTGTAATCCCCTAAGGGGTAGGCAGAGGAGTGTAGTACACCCCCTCACATTTCACCAGTTACGTTTAAGTCCCACAATGGAATAGGCGGTGAGCCTATTGCGATGCGCCGGGCACACATCCAGACTCCGAGTCACGTAGTCAAGTCAAGTAGTGTAAGAAGTGCCGATATTCCAGGCGTTTCAGGTGTAGTGAGTGTCAGTGGTTTTAAAGGTATCTTAGAAGTTTGTAGAATCCAAATACCAATAGGGAATGTAATCGTTTTGTAAACAAATTATTTCTTGATTTTTTTTCTTAACATTTCTTAATAATTCAGTAAATCGACATTTAATGTTAGAGAGGAATCATATTAAATGAAAAAAGGTAATTAAGACATAATGATTTTTTTATGAATCATTAATATGAAAGGCAATTAACGTAGAGATTGAGGGAAGCCAGCCTTATTTGATTAGGGAGATCAATTACACGTGATTTACTAAAAACATACCTTCACTATCCTCTCGTTCGGTCGAAACAGAACGAATTCGAAACATATTGCGTTTGTTGGCAGCCGCGATAGAGTCTTGGTTCAGTTCGGCCGCGGACTGCGCCCGCCGGCACGCCCCGCGCCGCGTCTTCTTCCTGTAACTAGTCCTGGGTCTCTCCTGGTAGAACCTATCGTGGCCCGTGGTCGACGACTCCCCGGGCTCCCGCCCCTCGCTGTTCGCTTTCATGTGCTGGTATATGTTGAACATTGCGACGAATTTAGCGACGGGATTGTTTCAAATGTGCATCGTCTGCTCGGTCCAAGAGTCGGACGGTCCTGCCGCGCTCACGTGTCACTCATCGACGCATACGAGCCGCGCCGCATTCCTCGCTACTGTCTGACGGTGCGCCGATTTCGTAATCCGTTAATGGCATTACAGATATCGCTGGCTTAGTGACGTGGCTTTATTAGTTAACGACAAATCTGCGGTGCAGACAGGGAAACGACATACTTCCCCCGAGTGCCGCGGCGGAATATGTCAATAGTATCTAATTGAAGACCCACAACTGAAGCATTAGCGGTCATCGGCCACGCCTACATGAGCTCCTGCATTACGTTTATGCTTCGTCTGACAATTGTCCAATACAATCAGTGTTTCAATCCATTGCAAAATCACCGAGGCGTGATTCAGAGCGCTGATTTTTTAATCAGGCGATCATATAATCCACTACACGTCACAACATGAGATTATGCAAATATTGTCAATCACGTTAAGTAATACTATTTTACATATCACCGTCAAACACGCTTCTTACTGTTCAAATTTTCTCCGCGGTTCAATTTGAAGTGTTATCAAATTAACCTGTTGTGTCGCCTGTATATTCGATGTAGAGTTCGTTAAGGTTTTCGACTATAAGGAAGGAGGTAATCGTGTGTATGGCCATCCGAATGTAGTACGGGATGAAACCCTTCCAGAAGTACAGGACCCCCTTCTGTTTCAGGATATCCGAAAATATTTTCTTCTGTGTTATCCCCTGTTCCCTAACTTGGTATCTGAAATGAAAATGATTTAGTTTGAATTTATACGGAACTATTAAGTAACATTAGGCTATTTTAAATCAGTGCAACCCGCTCGCCCAATCCGCCAACCCGTATTTGACCAGGTTACTAGGCTACACCCTAAACCTGTTCAGTATAAGAGTAGACCCAATGTACTACGCCTTTTCTCCAACTCCGAATGTAATTTGATATGGATATTTAGGATGGATATCGATTTGCATATAGTCGTTACGTAAGGAAAAAGCGTTATGCTGCTGTAATGAGACTTGCTCCATAATTATGCAGGTAATGCATAATTTTGAGGTAAAAGTAAAATTTTGTGTAATATAACAGTATACTTAACCTCGTTTTTACAAGATCGATGGGTAACGTGAGCACGGCCGTGAAGAAACTGATGATTACCGACGTGTAAGCATGCAAGGCCAGACCCTTGACTAGTCGTTTATCGCGGATCATTTCCTGGGCCTATATTAACAGGATTTGGGATAAACAATTACCTAAGTGTTAAGCAAATAGAATTCCGAATCTTTTGGAAAACGCATGCATCCATCTGGTGAAACACCGTAACGACTATTTCTGTTCCAAACTGCTCTTGTGACATAAAAGTCTGGTGTAAATGGTTAAAATGACAAGAGACCCACAAGAATTACGTCGTATTCATCTTAAGAGTGCTAAGTAAATAACTTTGTAGATTAAGATTGATCTATTATATTCGTAGCCGTAGGTCCCAAGGTTGTATGTAAACACGTGACTTGCATGAGTCACAGTATGCACCTGAGCGTAAGTTCCCAGATGGACAGCACTGACGAAAACGGACCGGCTCAGTGTTAGTGCTCCTCCACGCCACAAAGCCCCCACGCCTTCCTCTTTCAATATGCTGTGAACATTAACCAGCTCTCATAAAACCGCTACACTATTAAAGAAGCAACATCATAAAACATATCAGGACATCCTGTAAATACTAAAAATATCGTTTTGTATCGCCATTGTTACATCTTTCAAGAATATAACTTTATAGTGATGTAACGTTTTATGTTTCCGTGTTGGCGATTGACAATTTTCCAACATATTTTCGAGTCCACATAACAGGAGCTTCAACATTCTGTCTTTTTGACTTCGAACGGGATTAACTTATAGAACTATTAGAGAAAGTATTATTCGTAAATTAAATATAAAGTTGTTTGGAATTAATTGGAAATATGTCAGCGAAGATAGGACTGATAGCAACAGTAGTACAGTTCATATGAGTGCAGTTAATATTCGAGCTCTAACAGGTGGGTCACAGATGCATTGCTACTTTGTGGACTGAGATGGTCGTGTCTAGTACAGTATTAAACCGAGACACAAATTATATTAATAGCTACTTCACAGTCGAAATAGGTGTATCATTAGTTAGTACTAAGTATTAGTTAGTACTAGTACGGAGTAGTTTGTGGTGATACATCAGGCATTGATTAGCCAATAATAAATAATCTGAAGTGTCTAAATGCATTAGTGGGATTCTCTGTACCTGAAAAATGCATGTATCGCTCCCTTATATTTCCATGGAACTTTGGAACTGCCGCAGATTTCAATCGGGCCATCCGCCATCATACGGACTAGGACCACTTCCGAGGGATTCCCCGCGAAACTTCCCGCCAGTCCGGCTATAACACCGATCAGGACCTCGTCTTGAAGCGTCGGCTTATCGTTATAACGCCTAGAATTTAGAATGCAGTTAGCTATTTTATTTCAAGATTTTACATCTGTTACTGCAAAAGGTAACTAAGAATCTGTAATTCTAAGAAGTAACATTATTGTTGCAATGCATTGGAGGTTGGAGGTACAGTTAATATATTCGTTCCATTTTGGAGGCATCCTGAGGTTTCACAGATATTGTTTCTTATATGTGTTTTTAAAACAGATTTATAACATACATACATTATCCTATCATTAAAAGCGAATCACAGAAATATTATAGGGAAATTTGAAACAGATTAAATAGGTGTTTAAAAAAAATCCACAACTTTAACGTGACTCGTGAATTTGTTTGCTTTTAAAGGTCTTCAGGCAATGATTGTAAATTGCTGTTGTAACATAATTTATAACACCTAATGCTCGCCCTTTGTTGTTTTATACATCCCTGTAAGCCTAGACTTATTGATCATTGACACGTTCGCATGATAGTACAACTGTTGCAATCCACTTTACAACATTGTAGTTGTAAACTATTACATTGCAAAATGACAACATTTTATATTAGCACTTATAATGTGGTATTTTAACGAACGCTTGATAGCCCATTTTGTGGGTTCAAAAATCTTTTTTAATATATATATTAAAAAAATTTAAAAAAATATTCGTGTACTACACGGCAGTGAGCGCATTGCCGTGGCATGCTTCAAGGAACTTTTTAGGACCCTTATTATTCAAAGGCCACAGATGACATTTTTAATATTCATTTATTGAGAAAAATTTATCACGGTGAATAATCTTATTCTATTTTAGATACTCAACTGATAGTATCAGGTTTGTTGCCTGACAGAGATATTTTTACTCGAAAAATTGCTCAGAAAATTTCAATAGAGCTAGCAAGTGTAAATAAATGACTTATGTTTATTTCTCGCATGTTACCTCTGGTACGCGTCGTGAAGCCAGTTATACACGCCCAGTCGGGTCGTGGTGTTGGTGGCCTGCCGCATCAGGCCCGCAGTCAGTCCGGCGTACAGCGCACTGGGGCCGCGGCATCGGAGTAGCCGCGATCCAATGCTCAGGGTTGTGCAGGAACTGGGGAATATCTGCATTCGGACCTTCACCACGTCTAGTGGATGAACCACGGTTGTGGCCACCATACTGCAATGTCAATGTGATTGCATCTGCATTGAAAACCAGCGGCTGCAACTTGCTACATCATAAGCCGCGTGTAGCCCTTTGTCGCTTAGTAGCAGTTACTATGTAAATTAGCATAGTTATGTTAATGTCTTTTGTTTTAATTTATTCGTAACTGCTTTTTAGGCTACTGTCCGTAATAAATTTGCTAATTCTTTCTTTCGACCTATCATCGTTTTGTTCATCCATGTTTCCACGGGTGCTGCTTTATTTATGTCTTAAATTATCCCAGTTGCATTATTTTCAGATTATAAGTACACCTGTAGATTCAAAAAGCGAGGGAACGTGAATTATGGCGATACTAGCTGCAGGTTTAATAATGGGCGGATGATGGACCCTATCAGGGGTTACCTCCGCTCCGTTCTCCTTTCACTTATTCTAGATGTAGGTAATTGCTTATTCTAGATGTAACTGATAAACCATAGACCTTTATGGGGTAGTTGTGTGCAAGTCTCGCGTGCGGTACAGGGATTCGAAAACCAGACGCCAAAAGTCACAGATTTAAATCTAAAGTACTAGACTGTGTGGATAATTGTTTAGTACTAGCCGCCCGCCCCGGCTTCGCACGCTAGTATGTACTAGCGTATCTCTTCGCTCTATTATCAATAATTTCCGCTGCATACGCGATATTACGAATTTTTGGTATTTTCTTCACGCGTTGGGTTACATTATCGAAGTTTTCATACGGATCTCAAAGTTTTTGAAACAATTCTACCGCCTATGTTCATCAGAGATAATGTAGGATTCTAATGGTGCGAGAATTTTTCAAATCGATCCAGTAGTTGCAGAGTCTAATCGATGCAAACAAACAATCAAATCTTTCCTCTTTATAACATCAGTTTAGACTTACCCAGCCAACCCGCCAATCGCTACTTTCGCTATCCACGGTAATTTTGGTTCCTGCAATGATTTCTCCGAAGGGTCCTTCATTACGGGGTTCCCTGATGTAAACTCTACATTTTTATTTGCTATTGTAATTTTATTTATAAATACTTGAATTATGTACACATAAAATTTATCACCAACTGACAGAATTCACTTGACAATTTTATGACAGAGGACAGAAATTAGCACAAGTATTGATCTATTAATCCATGGTTGCTTTCTGCCTAGCCCGTTAGGAACCTGGCGTGAATGTATAGTAATAATAATACTAATTAATCTATTTCACGTTACTTGCTATCTTTGCCTTCTGCAGCGCCCTCTGTTTTTTTTAAATTTTTTTGTAGTTTCTCTGTATCTCACTCGCTTACAGATGTTATAAAGTGATAGATAGTAATATTACATTGAGCCACTATCGTTCGCAGCCTCGCTTGTTTATGTAATTCCTATAAGGCTTAAGAATTTTGCCTTTTTCTCAGAGATCGATGACCGTTCGCCCCCCTCCCCCCCCCCACACCACAGCTACACCCGTTAAAGCGTCATTTGACTACAGATCTCAATAAGGAAAACAAAATAAACAACAACAAACAACAAACATTCGTTTAATAACAAACATTGTACTCTCTTACGTTAGTCACGAGTTTATATAAATTTTCATATATAAAAAATATACGTGTACATTCATTGTTACATTCATATATCACATGGCTCACTTAGTTTAATGGAAAACTGAACTGAGGTGCCTTCGTACATTGTCAACGCAACCGCTGCAATGTGAACAGGGCCTTACGAACGATATTGAAAATGCTATCCCTCTTACACGTTATAATAATATTATAAATGAATTAAAAATGCCGACTAACACAAAAAACGTTGCAAACATCACGAATGTCATTCACTGTGCCTCGAGAGCCTATTCTATTCGAAATGAATCAAATACGAATCGTAATCCATATGTAATAAAACAATGCTTTTTTTATCTATGACATATTTTATCTGTGGCATACTTCATCTGTGAATCGGTAGCGCATTCGTCCAGAAACGTTTCATTTCATATTGCAACTTTCACTTTTTAATTTAAACACGGTCGAAAGCAATCACAAAAAGATTTTTTCACTTCTCAAAAATCCGTAGCAATTTGAGCGTACTTTGTTATAATATATTGAGCTAATAGATAGATACGGAATTCAAAAATAATGTCATTTCAATTCAATTCAATCAACAATATTTCGAACTCAGCCTTATCGTCTTAGAATATTTCGTAACATAGCTTGCAAGATATAATATATGCAGATACAGCTGCATATAAAATATTACATATCAAAATGCTTATTGCAACTACATACATGAGCGAGATAGTAATGCGTGAATATTGCGTCTCCCTCGCGACAATACAATTAAACAAGGAAGCGTCACATTCAGGTTTAAACTTCAAAAGGATATAGCATACCATTTGTAAAATAAAAAAATATACCTCTGATTATATCAGAGACGTTTAGTTTTTAATGCCAACAAAAAAAAAACATTTTTAATATTCAAACAGCCATTAAACTCAACGCTAATAAAATTCATAACAAAAAAAAACAAAATGATCTCAAAAAATAGTTACATGTATATTAAAATACTAAGCAATTAAAATGGAATTAAACGTTAATTAAATTAGTTTACAATTTAGGAAGGCTTTTTTTATAACCGAACACTTTTGTATAACGTGGCGAAGAAAAAAAAACTGACATGTCACTTTAGTTCCACTTTTTTCCACAGAGCGCTCCGCTATCGACATGCCGTTTACTAATCACAAGAAAATCTTATCTATACTTTCAAATATTTAACATCCAATCAAATTATCTATGGATTAATAAG
Organism: Agara michaeli; assembly: GCA_018245675.1. NCBI lineage: Eukaryota > Metazoa > Arthropoda > Insecta > Lepidoptera > Hesperiidae > Agara > Agara michaeli. Next base: position 1,983 of record DWDX01005378.1, on the reverse strand, counting down.
TAACAAATACATAAAACACTTTAATATCTTTGTACTATTTGAATAATAACTTACGAATTCGAAGTATTTTTGTCTCTTATCATTGTGAAATCGAATCGACAGATCGAAAGATATTTCAACTGTGTTATCGAAGATTAATTTTTACACTGAAATCATATAAAATCAGAAGAGATATAAAATTATAATAAACAAATGAGATTACACGTGAAGTGCTTTTGTACATTTCGTTTAAACATAACCTATAAAAGGTCGGTAACTACTATTTTCCGTAAAGATTTTAAAGCGATTCCAAACGCACTGCGACGTGTGAGATGTGCGTGTTTATGTCACGGTCAAAGGTGAGCTTGTAATGAAAAAGCCTATATTACGATTCAAAAAAAATTACATTCGCTACAGTAAACGCCCTTCATTTGAAACGATTTCACGAAAAATCCGTATCTCCATAGGTCTTTGTACCATAGACAATAAGAAGAAAAATATAATATATGTATGAAATTTAGTTTTAAGCGCGTACAGATGCGTACAGAGCACCTGATTATTATTATTTTTTAACACCTTTTTTTTTAAATGAAATAGCCAAGCGTTCGGCTGCTATCTCGCCTGCTGGCAATATAATGTGTGAATCTAATGTCTTATCCGCGCGACTGTACATAAAATAGATTTATGTCTTTCGTTTCCAAAATTTCAATTAATAATAATAATCTACGCAATAATTGTACCATAGTGTATTTTTAGGTTTTATCTAAGGACGACGACTTACAAAAAGGTTACAACATCAACAAGATTTTCAAGCTCTATACGTAAATTTAATATATTATTATATCATCACTTAGTCACATTTTTGTCCATACCAACAACGATAATATAATATGTATGTTAGGTACAACCGTTTCTAAAATAAATTCTCATCAAAGCAGATGAGATAATATCTTTGCGTAAATACGAATTTACAATTATTTCGTGCAAAATATTGTATACGTTTACAAGTTAAATATTGTAGATTACAAGTACCGCTTTCGTCAATATAAAGTGGCACTATTTAGGGTTGTCAATTTTTATTTCATAAGTATTTTTTTATGTTTGCGATTTTTGTTTTTTTTTTAAGCACAGAACTTCAAGCAAGACTAGTTTAAGCGCACTCTTCAGTTAATTTTGAATTTCATAGAATAATTTTTAATTTCTCAATGGAACGATATTCTGAAATCCCTTTTTAGGACTAATTGAAATCTTTAATCCAAAATTTAAATTAATTTTGTGAACATAAAAAATAACTTGTAAAAGCTGGCAACCCTATAATTGTCTCACTTTAATGATACATGAGCAGTATATATAAGGTTCTATGTACTCTGTTGAGTCAGTTTCATACGATGTATATAATATAATACACATTACGGATCATAATCGAGTGTTGACAACCCTGCTATCAAGGTCTTAACGTACTAGTGTAGATGAGCTATAGTTTTATACATATTTTTATATAATACATAAATATTACTTAAAACTGTTCCAACATTTGGCATCTCAGTATTTCGCACCTTTCATCAAACAATAATATCCACTCATTATGTTATTTTCTCGCACGTACAAAAGCTCCCAAACAAATCGATATATCAGATAATCGATTCAGTATCGATTCAAATTTGTATAATTTGTTTATGAGTATTCGGTTTTAAATAGACAAAAAAATTATGAGCGTTAAATGAATTAAATCATTAATTTATCACTTAAAATCGATTACGGTGTCTCGATGGAAAATCGCATATTTTATTCGATTAAAACATTGCATGTTTCATTGAACTTAGTATTATAAGATCGCTTAGGTATTAAAACATTAATTTGATGTAGAAAAAATGTGCACTATTATAACTGACGACTGATGTCTTTTTTACAAAGTCACTGCCTTCATCGTAACGTCATTTGTTTGGCGAGTTATTAAAAAAAAATCAATTTCCCCCCTTGGAAAAACCAATTAACTGAAGACCG
>DWDX01005377.1:0-10586 GCA_018245675.1 Agara michaeli | reverse complement strand
ACTGAAAACTATGGTTTATAAATTGCTAGCTTTTGATAAATGGGCACGGCTCATGAAAATTATTAAGCAGAATGGAGGGTTAACCAAATCTGTAGGGAAAATATGGCGTCACGATACTTTAAAGGTTTGTTGATACATAAAATACAAATACAAATAAATTTATTGTACACCATAAAATACAGAAACAAAAAGACGTACCACAAGATCAACAAAAGGCGATCTTTGTCGTTTCGTACTTGGGATAAATAATTTGCCTGTTGGTGCAAACATCAAGTAGGTAAATGATAGAATACCAGTGATTACGTAACTTTTTGATGAAGTTTGCAATATTATTAAGCAGTTTTTCCAACAATCCGTACGGAAGTAGCGTCTTGTACCAATGTTTCAGGTTTACTGCGGCCAAGTCAGTTACGTATCTAAATTAGTAAATAAATTATAAATTAGTAAATAAATAGTGTCACTTCCTTCCTGCATATGTACTTAAGCAAATTTGAGATAACCACTATAATGGTTGTAGTAGAAGATGAAAATATGTAGTAGGTATTGTAAGGATTACCTTCTTTCACTACGTTGCTGCTGCAGTTAGGATACCTATCTACCTACGAACGTGCACATATCACCTGGCATTATTTTAGTACCTAATGTTTACCTCTCTGAAGTGTCCGTATCCGTAGAGTGCAGCTAAATTTGTTAGTAACTGAAAAAATTCATAATCAAGCCTATGACCTCATTCGTGTTTTTCCCTTTCATAGACCTTTTATTAACTTTGCAATATGATTTGTTTGAAGGACGGAAAATTCGTTGGGTGGGATTGCTTCGGCAACAAATACTACGAGAACCCATACTACATGCTGGGAAGGAGTCGCTGGGTTGAATATAACCCGAACTTTTTCTTTGACTACAATGCTAGCCAGGTTTGTGCTTTTTTAGTTTATTCAGTCAGTAGACAATATTCTTATTGTTATTTTTGCTGCCTTATTGTTGTTTTGAAATTTTGAATCTTAGAATATTATGAGGCTATGCCCGTTTTAAATGCACTAGTGTCTGCAGTTAAATATGAAACATAATAAATATTATAATTTCATCTTAGCCTTGTCAACTTATACACGATTCTATGCATTTCAATAAGGAGTTAGTTATCTACTTGCCTACATCTGCAACGGTAGATAGATACCTACTTACTTTCATAATTTGTTCAGTATTATAAAAACACCGGCAATAATTAAGATGTTTTATATTAATAAATTTTTCGTCTTATGGAACAAAATAAGATTCTAAGTAAGATTTAAGAAGTTCATTTGCATGAAGTTTGGCCGTTGTTACACAATTTTATTTATATGCACATTACGTAAATTATTGCAAACAGCAGACTGTTTTTTATTCAACCTTTTTCTTTGTTTCACTGCTAGACACGGGTCTTCTCTCATAATAAGAATGATTTAGGCAAAGGTCTTCCATGCGGTCCAAGTGTGGATTGGCAGATTTCACATATCTCATTAAACATTACATATCTTATATCATAGGTAGGTACTCTAAGTAATGCAGATTTTCTTTCGATGTTTTCCTGCACCGATATAGCGAGTGATATTTTAATTTGTGAAACGCATATAATAAGTAAGAGGTGCGTTCCCGTATTAGGACCCGTACCTTCGGACCGTGAGACTGAAATTCAAACCACTAGGCTATCAGTGCAATCATTGTCAGTTAACTTAAATTTACAGCTGCGTTTATTTATTAATATATAAGTAATTACTAGATTACTAGATGATATCACAACATTATGTTTAAACAAGTACACAATATTGTTGCACATCTGAACTTTAAACCGTGTAAAGTTACATTGTAATGTCATCTTACTCGTGGATTAATAAGATAACCTCATTATATTGCATATGTCAAAGGGTTGAATAAAACGCGGTCCGATAATTTTCCTTATTGTATAGGTACATATCTATATTATGCTTTCTTTGTATAACGGAAGTATCCCTATGATTGTTTCTTGTTCTACTTCTTCATCAGCTCTGTTACATCCACTGCAAGACATCGGCCTCTTCAAGTGCACGCCAGTCACTGCGGTCTTATATGCTATCCATCTCTACATATTCCCCGCTACTGCAGCAATGTCGTCGTTCCAACGTTTCGCTGGACTTCTCCGTCTCCATCCCGACACGATACGGACCAAGTCTTCGTCGTCTTTTCTGTTTATGTGGCCCGCCATCTTCCACTTTAACGTGGCACTCTAGCTGGCTGCCGCTGCTGGTATAGCACGGAGGAATCAGCACCGAACATCTAACTAGACATGGTGGTGTTGGTGTGAATTTTATATCTATGAGACTAAGTTATTATTCTATTATTTTAATTGAACCATGGCAACGCGTGGTCCGGTCTATTATAATTTATATGGCAGAACAACGTTTGCCGAGTTAGCTAAGTACTGAATAAAACTTCGTCCTTAATATTAGGATTGGATTGGTCCAATGCGAAATGAAATTATATCGCAGTGACAAAACTACTTAGTCCTACTGTTCTAAATTTTTTGGTTAAATAATAGTTATGAATTTGACTCTTGATTCACGTAAAATATTATTTACATCAAAATCCAAAATAACCCTAAAGGTTCAACACGTAAAAATATCAAAATGCTCGACAGGTAACAGCAGATTGGTTCGGCTGGTTGCATTACAAGACCGATCGGGTACCTTGCGAGGACTGGGCTAAGTACTGTCTCAGGAGCTGCTGCAGGTGTCAATCTTGGTTGCAACCACACGAGGAGAACATGAGCGGAACCATACGTGCTTATTACCCTTACAGCACTACACGTCCAAAGACTAACGTTTGGGATGGTACAAAATTCTTATTTTTTACTTTTTAAATAGGGAACGCGGGGAGTGTTACAACAGTTTTAAAAAAACTTAAAACACATTCATCCGACTACCTATTAACTCGGCATTTCGGATTATTGGCAATAATTCGAGCTTTACATTCGTTTTAAACACTAAATTCAACACTCAAATTGTGTCATGTTTATGTAGGTGAAATGTTTCATGTCGAAAACGTCGCCTTCGGATTTTTTCACTCAGAATCATGGCTCGGCATGACATTTAATCATTTATTTATTCTCCTTTACAAGAGGTACATTTTATACATATCGTTAGATCCTACTGAAACGTTGGCAATTTTACTCGATCAGGACATTAGTAGAATTAAAATGTTTATATGTATGATAATACCGCAACCTTTTTATATCCTTGTTATTCGATTGGGACGTTTTAATCTGTATATATTTTTTTAACTTTGTAAAGTCTAAAGATGTCAGACGGGGTAGTGTTAATATTTCTCAATGACATAGAAGTTCATCGCTGCGTTACAAAACATATTCAATATTCGAAAGGGTTTGACTTAAACAGCGAACACATCTTGCACGTACTATAAGCTCTAAGAGTATTAGGTACATCATATGTATGTACCTACTCGTATATATCGATTATTGTGGAGTCGCGGAATAAGTTCAAGTTTGATATTACGTTTAATCCATATCTACTATAATTCACGAGTGCAGAAAGATTATCGATAAGACGAGAATGCCGACGTCACACCCGCAGTAATTGTTTCCAAAGACACGATTCTACAAATTAGTAGTATAAGTATTAGTAATATAGTAGTATAAGTAGGTTGAGTAGTATAATTTTATATACACATACTTTTACATAGTATAAGTTAAAAAAGGAACTCACTTGAAGAATTGTACCAAAATTTGGTGCGGAATCTGTAATTCAAGGGTAAGGTTTTTTGAAAATTGATTGAACAATGTCTCAGCCAGAACTTACGGAAACGTAGTCTTTGTGATATGACCATTCACTGTGAACCTTTTTCAATCACTTCAGTGGACTTAGACCTACATTTAGTAATTGACTGAGCAACAGAAATGCTAATTGTTATTGATGACACATAACGATGATGATGACACGACCAAAGGTAGTCGACAAATATCTGAATATTAGCAATCTGTACTGCTAATTGTAAATGCACATTTGTAGGTACGTACTATGCGGTTACCCGGACTGCGGTAAGCCGTTCGGTAGCTAGTAGGATGCGGTTGAACTTCTGGCCAGCCGAATTACGGCTAGCCGTAATAGCTACCGCCATGTTCGATTGAGAAATCATTGCAACTTGCGCACGGATCTGTAATCTCTCAAACAGGGATTTGGAAAAAATTGCAGTAGATTAGGTACTGCATTTACGCGCGTTATGTAATAAAGACATAAAGTAGAAATAAATACTTGTTGCATCCCAGATTTGATATTTTTGTAAGAAATAAAAAGTAGGCAAAGATTCGTATGAAGATAAGTTTTTTGAACGTACCTGCCTACTATAATGAATTTAAAAACGCTTGAAGAATTTTTTTAACATGTCAAAAAACTTCGTAAGCAAACAAGACATAACGCCGCAACAATATTCGATGCCGTGAATTAGCCGCAGTCCTCAGACCTGACGGTCAGACAAGATTAGCGGAAACGGCGGCATACCGATGGATTTACTTATATGGCAAAGTTCTGAGTGGCGAAAAGTGAGCTAAAATGTCCTGTAGTAGACATGGAAGTATACTTGAACGGACGTGGAAGTCAATTGATGAACGGATTGAGTACTTACTTTCTTATTTAATATCCAGCCAGGGTTGACTGGTAGAAAATGTCACGCAGAATTAAATTAGCTACAAATTTACTATCTAGCAGAGAGAAGATTGTCTATTAATAAATTAGTATTATTGTTTTCTGCAAATTTGTCAAAGTCATGTGCAGTTTTATTGATTAGTATAATAATATAAGTGCGATTGGAACCGTGAGCGTGACATCGAAAACTCCGAGATGATGTACCTACTTAGTGGAAATCGAGCTAATGTGTACCTACTTAATATTGTGGGCCACATCGTCGCTTTAAATAATTCGATATAGTGATCATATTGCATAAAATAAGAATTCTCTCTAAAAATTAATTGTCTTGATGTTGTGATGCCTCATAGATACTTTGATATTTACCTGATAGTTGGTATGATACCTGCATTATATTACGCCAGTTTAAACAACAAAAGCAATACATAGATGTACACAAATTTTCGTGTATGTAGATACGGTACATACATATATGTAGTAATAATAGCTTAATGTTCATTGCGTATGGTATGCTACATTTGTCCATCAAAGTGTTCATTTATAAGCCAGTTCGTTCCAACGCAAAACTATCAATAATCGTATTTATTTATTAATACATAATTTCATTGCAGGTGCGTCTGTTTGCAGTCGTTGCACTACATAATTTGTTCGGGTAATAAACAAGTAATATTAAAATTGTGTTTTTATTTCGTTTAAAAGTTAGTTGATAACAACACCAATAGATTTCGTAAAAAATATTTGTTATTTAATTGATAACGTGAGAAAGGCGATACTCACATAGCTTCGCGCAATGCGCCGGAGCGCGGCACGATTGAGTAAAGTGCTACCGTCCGGAGGCGTAGATCTGCGTCTAGCGCGGTTAGTTTTGCGTGTTAGTAAATAAATGTTTCCTACATTTAACATTATATAATGTTTACATATTAGTACATCTAAAAAACTAAGCCCCGTTGCCACCGAAATTGTTATTACTACAGAACAGAGATTGATTTATGGATAATTTGTAATGAATTTTAAAGATAAAAGTCATGAAGATATGTTTTTACCTGCACATGTTGAAGATATTTGCCACTTGGTGCTTTCTGCCTACCCCTTTAGTGGACCTGACGTGATGGTATTCTTATTATTATGTTTGCCAACTGCATCCTTTTATAATTTGTTTAGCAAAATTAGAGCGACCTTTATTACGGTGGATACAAATTTTCGTCATTAATTTTAACTTGGAAAGGTTCTAAAGGATAAAAACAAGCGCGGTGGCCCGGAGCTCAGTGTACCGTACTCTACGTCTCGCCGCGCTACGCCCTGCAGGGTCGCGTGATCGTGTCACGCGGCGTTCTCCCTCGCGGAGAGGCGTTGTCAGTGTGCTGTACCGCGCGTATTTTTAATACAAATCGAGGTACTTTGGAGGAACAATAAACAAAGCGATCCCGCGCCCCGTCGCGTGGCGTGGAGAAGTGTGAGAATCGCCTAACGTGCGAATGATCGCGTATGCCTTAACGGCTCCTAGATGGCGTTAGTTGGAGCGCAGATAGATCGAATATACCCGGAACATTTTAACGTCCCATTATTAAGGACCATCTCAGTACAGCGCTTGGAGTGTGCTTCTCAGTAACGATACGGCTTATTGGAAATCTTGTTGGACATTAAATTAGTTGCGTTCAAATTGGAAAGACCAAAGCTTAGGAGGGCGACATAAAACATATAAAAGCGACACTGGCGCTTGCAAGTAAAAATAATGTGATTAGCAGCTCTAGTGTCAGCGCTGTCAGTCATTCCATGGACGACCGTTATTTTGATTATTTTATTATCCATGTTAAGTTTCGTGCTTAAAAATTAGATCCTGTTAAATATTTTTATTGAAACTATTTTTATTTCAATATTCATCAATGCTTATGACCCCACGACATTTGTAATGCTAACTTACCGGATAATTCAGAACTTAACCGGACGATTCAGATACCGGCTAGAGTCCGTTAAAGTGGTTTTCAATGGACTCTAGTTTTTGTGTTACGAAGTTGCCTTAGGTATTACCGTACGGACAGCTATAATCGAAATTGTGTTTGTTTTTCTTGTCTGTTTTGTGTTTAAGCAATAGTTCTAAAGAGGTATACATTATCATAATGCCACGACGAAAATCCGTCAAACAATTCAACTTCCTAATTATCAAGTATTATTTTCTGGCAGAATTCCTGTGCTCTACTTGGGGGGCCTAAACATTTTACGTAAATTGGGATCGACGAGATTTTTGGTATGGAGATAGTTGAAGTCTGGAGAATGACGTAAGCTATTTTTTTCGCGGAAATATATCCCATTTCCATGGGAAACATAGTTTATTCAAATAAGCGTTAGGTATAGGTATATGGCGTTACGGGCCCAATAACGTTATGTGTGAACAAAGTCAATTATTTGGATCCCGCGTGCCAAGGCGCGATTAATCCCTACTATATTAATATATAGGTAATATATTACATACATATAATATTATATATATGTTTAATATTATAAACGTGAAAGTAAATCTGCCTGTCGGTCTGCTACGCTTTCACGTCTAAACCACTGAACCGATTCTAATGAAATTTGGTACAGAGATAGACGTAGACTTTGGAAACGGATAGTAATAAAGTAGTGAATCATGGAGGCGGCAAAACCATATGTCTGAGGGTCATATCGAGGTAGAGGAAGAGCTCACGCCCGCTGCTACCTGTTTCTAGAACGTAACAGGATACTTCTATTTTGTAGAGTTATGGAGTGTATTGTAGGTTTTGTAGAATTGGCCAGCTGAGAGCACGAAACGATTGACGTTTGGGACAAAATTCTGAGAGAGATAACTTTTCTTTTTTTTTGTAATAAAACAGGTACCTGCAGCGAATTTATTATTCGTGTAGATAAGTTCGTTGGTTGAATTGAAGATTAAAAATTCTATAATCTCCAAGGAATGGACACCTACCTATTTGCGAGCGGCGCTACTTACTCTTTATATTATAGGTATTCCGTAATTTACAAATCTGTTCAGCTCAACTACGATGCGACGCGGCCTCGAGTGCACTAGCAGCCAAAAATAGTTTTTCAAGTTTTGAGCGGTAAATACGTATAAGTCAATGGACAAAAGCTGTTATACATAATAATCTTACATAATGTACTTATGAATGAGCCTTAACCGCCACATACAAATAAATAACATCTACTTCTTGTCCGTACTGCACGTACCTAACGATGAACTCTTAATTAGAGCAATATTCCGGTTTAGTCATTAAATTTGTTTATATAGTTAGTACATATTTTTTATAATTTCAGTGGATCTTGCTGTTAAATAATTATAATAGGTTGAGAAAAAGCGTTAGTTAAGTTAGTTAATTAGGTTCACTGCAATTAATATTTCTGGATATCAAGAATTCGTCTCAGTTTTTTAAAGTAGCAAGTTTTACTTACCATTTACATACCTTGATTTTTATTTAAGAAGTTATAAAAAAAAAAGGTTTCAAGTAGTTACATAAAACTATATTCATATAAAGATATAGAAATCTATATGTATATTTAGGAAATAGGTACGTAGTGTAGGCTGTATCTATGAGCAATTAAGTTGTTTTTTTTCAAAATATTAATTTTAAAAAATACACGTATTAGGTAATTTGACATTTGTTTCACTAGGAAATAGGTAGCGAAATGTTTCAATATATGTCGCACAAAATGGTTTTTAAATTATAAAATTGAAGATCTGAAAAACTACGTTAAGGTTCATACTTCATTATTATATCTTCATTGGCTTCCATATTTTTTTGTACATGAGACATAACACTTTTACTTGTTAATTACGATCACCTGTGTGAACGATTTATCATCTTCTATTATAAATTTTTGAGTGTAATAATAAACTTTTGAAAGTACGTTTTTGGGGATAAATTGATTTCCTTCCATCAAATATTGCTAGAGCATAATTAGCGACAATCAGGAAATGGGACCATGCACGGTATCAAAAAATTGAATTTCAACTTTTGCGGAAAAAACAAAAAACCCTGGTATGCCCATCATCGACCGTGGGCGTAGCTGGGGGCGGCGCCCGTCCCACTTTGGGGCCGTGGTGATGTAGAGGCACGCAGTTGTCCATCGGTCGCGACGAAACGTGCACGTCGTCATGCTCCGCGCGCCAGTGTGAGTGTAGTGGGGCAGAGGCCCATACGTTCCAAAATAGAAAACGGAAAAATTGACCCCCAGATGGGAGTGTACGAAGAGAGGGGCGCGATGCACTGGGTGAGACCTCACACATATTATAGAAAACCAACATAATACACGTTTGAATTGTTCCCGCGAATCCCATTTGAAACAATTAATGTTAACTTGACCAATTAGTGTTAAAATGTGATGATAATTTTTATATTATTCGCAAATTAACTCAAAAATTTGTTAAACATGGAAAGCTTCCTTCAACAGTTGTTTAATGTATGTGTAAATTGCATATAATATATAAATATTGATAGTTTTTTGTTACAAACTTTCATGAACGTTACGAGGGAATGAAAATCCATATAAAGTTTTGCAACATACTTAATCCCCTGACAAGACTATTAACAAATTTTGATACTACCTTTTCATTAATAATATTTGTATGAAACTATATATATTTTGTAATTATTTTTGATATTATTGTAGATGCATAAAAATATTTTATAAACTTAAGTTTAAAACTACTCGAAACATTTTGATTTATAAGCACATTTTCATTTTAATTTTAATTACTTATTTTATGAATGGTAAGTAGCACAAAATATATATTTAATACCCACATTATGTTCATATTGTATGAGGATACTCAAATTTAATGTTGTTACTGCGGTATCAGCGTTGAAATCTTTTACATGATGGATGTTAGGCGGTGCGCCTCTTCAATATTTTATTTTCGTACAGAGCCACTGTAAATAGTAAAGTTTCAATTAAATTATGAAGGTCCCGAAAGCTTTTGTTTTTTAATAGTAGAGCTGAAGTTAGATTGTGTGCTGTTTGTAATAATATTGAACTTAATTATGAATTTAAACTATGTTTTTGATGTGAATTTCAATAAATAAATATAATTTAAGTAAGATAATAGCACACATAACTTAATTTCGTTATCTAAATACATAGGTTACGGAGATAGGATAAATTAAATGTTCCCTTTACCGTTGTGCGGTTTCGTTTCAAGTCAGACACCAGAACATCGTCTCGCCTTTTGATTTAAATGTCGTCCGAGTAATATTTTGTTTTGTATCTTAAACATGTATTACTTATCTCTCATTGAAAAAGCCTAACTAACATATGTTACTGCGAAGTATGTAAATGAAGGATTTAATGAATAGCTGTAAATTCCGATTACATTTTTAGCAAGTAGCTTCAATAAAATTTATTTTTATATGAGAGATGTAGGTATAATAAAATTTGAGATCCTTTAGACATAAGAATTCAATTTGGGCCTTGGTATTTTATCATCAGTAGGTAGATAAGTGGGACCGCCGACGGGTGCGCAATGGTGCGCAATGCTGAGGGCAACAACATGTATATTTTATTTATTTGCATTTACGAATTACGGGGAACACTAAGATAATACCAGTTGTTGTTACATGGTTACAATGAATTTAAACTGAACTACACCGCGTATGGTGATAAATTCAGGCGCATTTGGGTCCTCAAACTCAATATTTGAGCGCTTATCTACCGCTTTCAGCGTATAGTTATTACTAATGATGCATTGATATATATTAAGTTATTATAAATAAATAATTAAATAAATATTGGTTTTTCGTAAACGTGGAGGTTATTTGTTAAGCTTTTCTTCTGTTCCACTTTTAGATGCGGCTTTCCTCTCACATTCAAATTGTTTAAAACAGTCTACTACGTAGATCAAGCGCGGATTGATACCTTCATATATTTCTAAGAACATTATGGAAA
>DWDX01005376.1:0-10586 GCA_018245675.1 Agara michaeli | reverse complement strand
GTTCTGTGTCAGGTCATAATAAAAATCTATAGAAGTAATATATTGTATGTATATATGTAAGTTTATCAGCTGTCCCGTTACCGTAACACAGGCATTAAATTGGCTAATTTGGAATCGGATAGCCGTGTGTGTAATTGTCCCTAGATATTATTATTATTAGTATTGAACATGTAAAGTACTCACATAAATACAGACGTTGTAGCGGCCGCCGAGCGGCACGTTCTCTATGACGTGCGAGAGCGACACGTTCGTGGTGGGCCTCAACTCGAAACGGCTAGTTTTGTGTCGAGTCTCCTCGGTTATGTCCAGCTATGAACATGTACAAATATCGTTAATCATCGTGAAAAATTACTTTATAAAAAGAAAATTGTACTTAATAAAACTCTAATGCGATTATATCACGTACCCTGTAAGCGACCGGTTCACGAATAACGTCACACGTGGCTTTCCAGAATATTTGCAATTGCGCTTTTGTTTCGTCGATGTTAACATTGAAGTCCCTGACTGCCGCTCTGTAAACGTGAATAACATTAAAAAAAGTTAATCATACAATTCATAATGGTCTACCTAACTTGTGAAAAAGGGTCTCATTGGAAACTTTCAATTTGTTAAATTCGAATTTATTTTTTCAATTTCGGTATTTTTTAAGAATAATCAAATACATAGTTACTTGACGAAATGGCACGATATTGAGTTGATTAGAGAGTGATGAATGTAGACGAAGCGCGTCAGGTTCGCAAGGACAGAGATATTTGGCATTCGGTGCTCTCTGTCTACCCTGTTAGGGACCCGACGTGACGGTATGTTGTTGTTGTTGTTGTATGGCACGATATTTGTACATACTTGGGATCCTCGCGGGTGATGATCTCAACGAACGGAGCCAGCGGCCCCCCCAGCAGCCCCGCCGTGAACACGTACGTCTCGCACGCATGCAGACCTTCAATCAGCATACTCGTGTTCTTCGTCAATATTTTGTTGTCTACAAATTTAAAAAATACGATATAGTAATAATTATTATTATCACTAGACATATTTACAAATGGTTTAATTAGGAGTATTCAAATGAAATGAATACAAAATGTTTCCTATGGACTAATTAATTATTGACATACTTTTGAAGTTTTACGTATACGAACGTTTACGTAATCGAGATATACGATGTGTAAGATAAAACAATTGTCTATAATTAAATTACTTAAAAAAAAACTTACCATTGCTTATTTCCCCGGGATTTATTGTCCCCTTCAGAACATTGGTGTAATGCACCTCATACTCCAACTCCCTATCCTTGTACCGATCGCTGGATGGCGCCGACCACGACAGTTCCACAGAGGTCCGCTTCTCTTTTAATAGGACAACCGTTACGTTGAGGGTCTCGTCGGGTTCGCCGTCGGTGGCCAACGGGATGGTGAAGGGCTCGCCAATGACATCGTCCTTATACGCCATTACGTCGATTAACAGATGCACGCCCGGCGGCAGTTTGGTCACTGCAAAAGAATTTCATTATCGTTGGAGCCGCTTCATTATACAGTTCTACCGGTAGGTATAGTATAACTATACCTACTCACCTTGTTTTGTTCTATGTTACATCTGCAGCATCATGAGACGGACATTTCACAGTAAGTTAACTAACCCCCGTACTTAAAACCCGGAAGAGTACGCTTAAACGGTCTACGATGACTGTTGCTTCGAAAGCGAGGAAAACTGAACGAGTCGAGCGCAAGGACGGCGTCGGACGGCACTCACGAATGATATTGTTGTGAGCAGTGGTGACCACGGGCCGTTCGGCGTACTGCGCGGGCAGGCGCAGGCGCACGCGGTACCCGTCCACGCCGCGGATGGCCGCCCAGCGCAGCGCCACGCCCGCGCCTCCGCCCGAGCCCGTTCCCAGCCGCGACACACTCACGTTCGCTATCTCGTCCACGTCGCCGACGTCGTCGAACGTAATGTTCTTCACTTCCGACGACTTCGAGGTGAACGCGTTGTTCGTCGCAGTCACCTGAAGATATCATATTTTTTTAACCCCTTTGATCTTCCATTGGTGGCCACAGGCGTCTTCTCATAATGAAAAGGTTTTAGGCCGTAGCCTGCACGACGTGTATTCCATCATTTGAACCCAGAGCGCCGGCGAGAGAGACCGAAATTAAAACCTCTGGGCTAGGTATGTCGCAAAACGCATCTTTTCAATGGCCAAAATTAACAGTAGAACGCTTACCCAGAAGGAGTAATTCTTGTTCGGCTTGAAGAACGCGTTGATGATGACACTGACGACGGACTTGGAATCGGTTGCGAGCACAATTTTTTCGCTCGGCGGCAACGGCGGCGTGTAGTACAGGTTGTAGTACTTGATGATTCCTCGAGGGTCGGCGGGCGGGTCCCACAGCACGCTGACGCGACTGCCGATCATTTGACGAATGGTCAGCCGCAGCGGAGGCGTTGGCTCTGTGGATTTTTTCAATTTGAAAAGTAAACGGACGAAGCACGTATCCAGTTTATGAAGACGTTCAACCAATAAATACACATACCTCCTTCTCCTGTTGTAGTGTTCACAAACTTCGTAGAATGGTATGTGTGATTATGGTAGCTGTCCAAAACGTAGAATGTTATATTGTAGTTGGTGTACGGCTCCAGGTCGGTGAATCTGAAAAAGTGTAGTATTATTGTAATGAACACTACAACTATCGAAGCTGGCTATGAATTACATATTTATGGAATGTTATTTGTTGTGTATTCAGAAACGCAGTGGCAGTTAAAAGTGGCACCTCGAAACCGGAAGAATGAAAGATAATACCACTATGTTTAAACGTTCATTTCAATCTTGCCGAGTATGAGTTATCGAATATTTATCGAAGGTTAAAACATATCTAAACTCGGCTAGGGAAAATGATGAAATCTGTGAGAAATGATACAATTTTATGTCACGCACTAACTTACGCACCTGTAAACGGTGTCGTTAACCCAGGTCATGTTCTGCCATTTGCCGTCGCTCACTTTGGAGATGGACGGCAGGAACTTATAGGTGACGAGATTCTGCTGCGCCATCCAGCACGAGATCAGGAAACTCGTGGAGTTTATTGACGACTGATCCACGCCGATCCCTATATACTGTAAGAGTGAAATATTGCGTTAAAGATATAACTATGTATATAAAATTCAAACTGAACTCAACTAGGATTTGACGTTCTAAAGGCAATTCTATCTTTTTTTTCTTATTTCTTACAACAGACCATGACATTGAATCACACCATGACATCGTTCTAGTATATTGTTAAATGTATGGAAAATATGAGTATACCTGATAGAACAGAGATTCCTTGGCGATGCTCGAGCAGTTGGCCTCGTCGACGCCGTCGAAGCAATCCTGGCGGCCGTCGCACATTTTTCCATGAAACAGGCACAGGTCGCGGTCGCACAAGAAGTAGCGGCTATCCGGACACTGCTTCGGCTTGTCCTGTTCACACGGTTGGTCACCAAATGAGTACGGAAGTGTAATAGCGAATACATAATATAAGACAGCACTGGTATAGCAATACTTGCGCGGTCATTCACAAGCATAATAATAACTAGTGAAGTGAATTCTGAAAGAGTATTGGAGGAGGGTACCGACCGCGCGGCAGACGGCCTCGTCGCTGTCGTCGGGGCAGTCGCCGGCGCCGTCGCACAGCTTCTCCATCTTGACGCAAAAGCGGCGGTCGGCGCAGTGCGTGCTGTCGGCGTCGCACAGCGCGTCGCGCGGCGCGCCGGGGTGCGTGTGCAGGCGCGTGTGCAGGGGCGGGGGTTCGCGCGACGCGCAGCCGCGCTCGTCGGCGCCGTTGAAGCAGTCCTGCGCTCCGTCGCACACCCACGACAGCGGCACGCACACACCTACCGCACGCATTTATACTGTTAGCTTATATTGTAGCAGTTGCGATATTCCATTAAAAAAAAACGGTTATCAATTTATTCATAATCAACTGCAATAAAAATCCACCATAAACCTACAGCAACCAAGTTTACCAAAACCTGTGTCAAGTGCCATGTGTCAATTGATATTTTATATTAATTTAGACAAAAAAAAGTTTCAGTATACATAAACATACATAGCTATTTAAGAAATAATTGTTCAACAGCTGTCAAAATCATCAGGTCACAGAATCTAACAAAACTAATAATACAAGCTGAACCTCTCATAACAATAACGTTTAAGGTCTTAGCCTACGACGCTGGCCTCATGCTGATTGGCAGATTTCACATAATTCAAAGAATATTGAGGAGAACCGCAAGGTGTGCGTACAGGATTCCCCGCGATGCTTTACTTCACCCTTATAGCCAATGGCATTTAAACTTTAATGTATAAAATGAACGTAACATGAATAGCGACCAGAACACCTGGTCCCTTAACGAATCTATAGCGATACGAGTATTCCGATCAGAACGTAATCACCACACTCGTTCACCCTGACACCTGGCCGGACGTCTCGGAGTAACAAATAGATTAATTACAATTATAAAGTAAAGTAAAACGTCGTACCGGGCGCGCAGGAGAACTGATTCTTGCTACACTTATGGTTGGGCGCGTCGTGTTCGGCCTTGACCGCGGTGTTGTCGGGCACGGCGACCCCGCACGCCACCTCGTCGGAGTTGTCCCCGCAGTCGTTGATATTGTCGCACCTCCACCAGTACGGCAGGCAGTTGCCGTTGTCGCACTTGAACATCCAGTCGTAGCAGGTCTTGTTGGCGGGGAACTCGGGCCGGTCGGTGGGGCGCGGGATCACCTTGGAGTGGCCGATCGACTTGCAGTTCTTCTCGTCGGACGGCTCCGCCTCGCCGCAATCGTTCTCGCCGTCGCACACCTAGACGTTTACATATTCACTTTTTGTAATACATAAGGAGTATCGGTATTTGATTTGTATATTAATAATAATCACTTTAACGTCGCCGCTTTAAAAATGAAGCGACATAATAGGCACTCTATAAATATAAAGGAAAATTTCTTACCCACGATTGGTAGATACATTTCCCGTTGGGGCATCGGAACATGTACGGAGCGCAAGTGGAGTTGCGACATCTTTCGTCCTTCTCGTCCGCCTCGTTCGGGCAATCGATCTCTCCGTCGCACACCCACGAGTTGGGGATGCAGATGGCGGCGCTGTCGTTGCTGCACGCGAACACGTCGCCGACGCAGCTCAGAGTGTCCGGCCGTTTCGCTGCCAGCTGCACATATACATTAGTTTTATCGTTCCGCTGCCGGATACGGGGCCTCGGTCATGGTGAAGTTTTAAACGTTTAAGCACCTATGGGCAGACTTCACACACCTCCGAGAATATTATAATATACTTTATAACATCTCTAAGGTGTGCATGTTTTTTCCTAGCGGTGTTTTTGTTCATTTTTTCCTCGAGCCGAATGATATTGCAATTTTCACGTATAAGACGCACGTGATTTCGTGATATTAGAGGTGCGTGCCACGGTTTGAATCCAGAGCTCCGAGCGGGAGACTGAATTTCAAGCGACGAGGCTGGCACTACTTATTATTATCAAGTATTATTAGATTATTATTAGATTAGAATTAATGTTAATATAGTAGTGCGGGTATTGTATAAAATATGGAAATCATAGTG
The DNA here is from genome assembly GCA_018245675.1 of Agara michaeli. NCBI lineage: Eukaryota > Metazoa > Arthropoda > Insecta > Lepidoptera > Hesperiidae > Agara > Agara michaeli. Next base: position 4,986 of record DWDX01005376.1, on the reverse strand, counting down.
AGTGAATATAGAATCTTAAAAAAAAATTATGCTTACGTCGAACTCCTTAGACAGCAGAACAAAAAAAAACATGATAATAAAATCGATTATAAATATGTACTTACTTATCTAATACCTTAAGTATTTACAATTTTTTTTATTATGCTACTAAGACAGGTACCAGAAAAAAATCAAAAAGAAAACCTATTCAATAGCCATTTCTTTAAAGGCACATATTTATGTTCTATCTCAATATTTTGAAAGATTTAACGGGCGTTTCTCCGATTTAAAGGGCTTAAAGATATGAAATTCAACTTGTGAATGAATGATGAATTCAGCATATGAAATTCGACTTGTAATCAAATGTTAGTGTCTCCGTCCACCACAAATGTTGCATCAGACGACAACAAGACATTCGCTAGACACGGCAGCGTTGCTGCTTAAAGGCCACATTTGAGTGCAAGACAGGGAAAGAAAGAAGATAGAAGGAAAGAAGACAGAAAGAGAGTTACAAATCTGTTCTCATTACAAAATCGTTATATGGGACAAAGCAGAAAAAATATAAGTATTTAAACCTACTGGGCAGTTTCTTTCGTCCGAGCCGTCAGAACAATCGTTGTCGCCGTCACACAACCATTTCTTGTCTATGCATTGGCCGTTTTGGCAGTGGTATTGGCTCTCAGTGCAATTCACGGGATGTTTACAATCTGCAATCATTAAAACGAATCATACACTACACCATATCTACGTGATTACATACAAAGTTTAACTTTTAATATCAATTACCTTATCGAGTATGTTATTCGATTCAATGTACAATTCTACTGTCTACTGTTCGACAAAGTGTCTAAAACAAAGTCTTGACAGTTCCGTCGGCACCCAATTTTCAATTCACATATTTTTTTTATCAAAACGAATAAATATAAAAACTGAGTCACGTGAGGACGCGCGATAATGGAACCATGTTCACACCACGATTGCGTCGTACTTAAAGCGTCATATGGCTCACGGAGGCACCGGTCGGTCCGGTCCGGTCGATGCGAGGGAGGGGGGGGGGGAGTAAAACGAGTCCGCAGTGACCTTTCTCGTCGCTCATGTCGGCGCAGTCGACGTCGCCATCGCAGCGCCAGTTGGCGAGGTAGCAGCGCGAGTCGTCGCACGGGACCATGGGCGGCGCGCACGGGCAGCCCTCCTCGTCGGACAGGTCGCCGCAGTCGTTGTTGCGGTCGCAGCGCCACGAGGCCGTTATGCACATGCCGTTCCTGCACGTGAATTGATCCTGTCGAAGGAACGTTCACCGTTATTGATGTGTAAAAGGCGAGGAGATCTCGACAGATTCTCCCTGCGACTGATGCGGTTGGCAACATATTTTTTATCATTGTTACACTCTGTTTTATATTTTACTTGCTATATGCTATTGTTTATATGTGAACATCTGTAATTGGATTTTCACAAAATTAATTTAACCTTCAAGCGGTCGCGCGTGGTCGAATCGACCGCGCTTACATACACTCATTTCGCGCTGTTGCTCAATATTATCTGATTGAGCTTGGAGTTTTAGTCGTCTACGGTTATCACAAAGTGCAATAATCGAGGAATTACAAAGAGAAGACGAAGAAGAGAGTGAATCAGAGCTCGGCGACCAAGGCTCTGAAACTACCGACCAAATCGTTTCAGAGGAACATCTATCTGATGAGGAATCATACTGCTCGCACTCAGATAAAATTTGCCACTTTCGGAAATAAATGGTCACTGACACTGTTCTTTCGTCTTCTGGATATTGCAGGAACAAATGCTATGGTGATATTGAGGGCAAATAATGTGTCTATACAGAAAAGGCGAATGTTTTTGCTGGCATTAGGCACTGAATTGACAAGAGAGTACGTCCAAAGAAGAGCAACGATAGTAGGCCTCCCAAGAAAACTAAAAAGAAACATAAGGGAGCATTTGAATATGGAGGTTGATGCTGTTGATACAGAAGCAGGTGGTTCTGCCACATGCAGAGCAAACTGTAAAATATGCCCAGCCAAAAAAGGAGGCAATCAAAGACGGAATGTAAATTATGTATGAAAAATATTTTCAGAAGTCATACATTTATTTGCAGCCAATGTTATTTGGACGAAGAAACTGATTCTGTTGAAAACTAAATTAAAGTTAATTGCTTTTTATTTTTATTTTGTAATTTTTATTCTTTGACTAGGTGTATAACCTAGTCTGAGGCATGTAAAAGGGTTTTGTGTTCCTAATTTTTGTTTTGATGTAAAGAATATTTGAGTTATGTTACTTGATTAATTGTTTTGATAAATTAGACTTTAAAGATAATGATAATATATCTGGGTACACAGAAATAAACGATTATTGCATAATTAGTGTTTTATTTCTCTTATTCATCCCGTAGGTCTTTTCGGTTACGCGCGCCCGCTTGAAGGTTAAGAGACTATATTGTAATGTAGCTGTTGATGTTCCTAAAATAAAATTTAAAAATAATTACTAGTCGACGTGATTTGCTTAGCGTGCCTTCGGAATCACAAAATTGTTCACTAGCAGAGTATCCCATTCGAACAAAAACCCAAACAATTGCTTGACTGACAATTTAATATATCCTAAATGAACTGAGAGCATTAATCACAATGTGAACTATGCATCAAATTGTAATGTCTACAACTACCAGTACAGTGCCGTTTATGTCTATTAGGCAAAAAGTAGAAATTCCAAATACAGTTTAAATGTACGTGTATTCAAATTTTTACCGGTGGCCATTTTATGTTAGCTAGAAGAATACTCACAGGGGCACAAATGGTTCCGGGTTTTTTCGGACAGGTCATATTTGCCGACGGGGCCATGCCGTTAGGGCACATGCACTTGCCGTTCGTCTTGACGAATCCGTCGGGACACAGGCAGCTGAAGGTGTTGGCCGGCCCGCCCAGGCAAATCGCGTCGCAGCTAGTGTTCGCCTGCGAGCACGCATTGCTCCCGTGTTGGATGAAATGTGCGAACACCTTCAGGTCCATCAGGCCGGAGAACGAATCGTTGATGGTGACCGCGACGTCGCCAGTGTCCTTGTCCGCGATGAAAATGGACTTCGCTTTCCAATCGTCCCAGTACATCTTATCTTTCAGAACGGCGACCGCGAACGGGTGAGTCACTTTCTGGTCGTTCCACAGGATCCGCTTGAAGTACTGGCCGTTCAGATCCGCGCTGGCTATGTAGTCCTCCATCGCGTCCACCCAGTAAATTCTCTCGGCCATTTGATCTATCGTTATTCCGTTAGGCCACTGGACGATCGGCTTAGTGAACAGTTTCTTGACATCGGTGCCGTCGAGATTCGACCTCGAAACGGACGGGCTGTTCCTGTCCCAATCGGTCCAAAACAGATATCCGGCCCGCGGGTGGACGGCGATGCCGCGCGGCTTGGACAAAACTTTGTTGTCCAAAATTGTGACTCTCATGCGTCCGGCGTTCGTTAAATCGGTCCTGACCGCCTCGATCTTCTTCCTCATTCCGTCAACAAAGAATAGCACGTTCGAGATCCAATCCAAGGCCATACCCTCGATGCTCGCCAGGTCGGTGTCGACGACCACCTCCTGCACGGTGCCGTTGCGGAAGCACTGTCTGCTTATTTTGTCCAGCTCAATGTCGGCCCAATATATGCAATCGTTTTTCATATCGAATTCAATGGCGACGATGTTCTGTTGGCCGGTGACCGGTATCAGCGTTACGTTGTCGGCTAAGTCGATGCTGGCTATTTTGTCCCTCAGAGCGACGAGGAGGAATTCGGTCGGCTCCTTGATCGGGCACGGCACGTCGTCGGGATCGTACGGGGAGTAGAACGACGTGGCGCACACGTCGCCGTCGATTTTGCGGTAGCCTTTCGTTCGCTTGTAATAGTGGCCGGGGAGGCAGTCGGCCGGCACCGCGTACGGGTCGTACTTCAGGGACTTGTCGCGTAGGCACGAGTTGTGCGAGATGACGAATCCGTAGTCGCACTCGTAGTCGCGTCTGCTGCACTCGCATATTTCCTTCCTCGCGGGCCTGTCGTAGTCGACGCCGTGGTAGCACTTGGTGTGGGCGAGCCGCCTCTGGAACGTGTCCCGCTGGCCGAGCACGCACGAGACCGCCGAGTGCGGCGGAGTCGGCGACCAATACTTGTAGTCGGCCGGCGTGCAGTTGCGCGGGAACGCGTTCTGCAGATCGATCGTTATAATGATCCACTGGTGCTGATCGTTCGCCGAACCGAACATCGTGAACGTGGTCGTGTTCTCGCCGGGCTCGGTCATCAGGCCGTATATGCGCAGATCGTCGACATTGAACCTGCGAATGGTCACGTGACGTATTGTTACGATATACACAATTAGCGACAAATGTACTGAAGCCCAGATAACACGCCGGCAATGTTACCGAATTCGTAGTCATAATTGTTTTTACGTTTAGTGATAACGAATATTAGTTACGACAGTTATAAAGTTGATAACCTTCCTGCATAACATTGCATGTCGAGTAATGTTTAAGAGTTTGCAACTGAACTGTTTTGTTGATTCCTCTTTATATGATACGATAATCCGAGTAAGTAAAAAAAAACTCTATTTTGGTGTTTATCTTATTTTCATACGTGTTTAGACAAATCACGCCATATTTTGTAATAGCGCTGAACGACAAAATGGCAAGTTGAAGTTATTAATATTTGAACACTCCTACACGCCACTTACTGGTAGGAGCTCCACTCGATTCCCTCGTTGGTCGAGTACAAGATCTTTCTCGTTTCGCCGCGGGACTTGAAGTACTTGACGGCGACCAGCACGCCGCCGTGGTCGCCGTAGTTGAAGAAGTAGTACTCCTTCAAGATCCGCTTCCACGTGAGGCCCGCGTCCCTGCTGAGGTACACGCCGGGTATGCCCTTCAGCGACTTGCCCATCACACCGGTCGCCATTATGATGCCCGGAGCGGACTTCGAACTCATTATACTCGCCGACCTATTTCAAGGAAATAAATAAATAAATAAAATATATA
>DWDX01005375.1:0-10586 GCA_018245675.1 Agara michaeli | reverse complement strand
TTGCAGATGTCCACGGGCGGGAGCGGTCACTCGTGACTGCTGCCAGCTCGTTCGCTACTCTCATACCATAAAAAAAATTCTATATACTTGCCAATTAGTCCCCTTGTTTGATATCTTTTGTCTGGTAAAACAGAAATTTGATGACACTAAAAAGTATATATAAATTTAATAATACATACAAATAATGCTTTCACATTTAATATTAATATCCGACATTGGAAAACGAACACTTTGTATCCACAACATAAATAAATAATATTAATAATCGATTAATAAATAAATTATAATCGATTTTTTTTTAAGTTTCTGCGTTTTGTGATTACACGTTGTTATAGAATTATGTTGTTAATTTTAAATAAATTTTGATAGTATAAACCAAAATAAATTGTTTTGATATATTGTGTTATACCTCTATTGATTAAATTTGTTATTAAAATCTCGATATAAACATTTTAATTGTTGTAATTTAATTAGACAAAAATAATAAGCTGTTGTATAGAATGTTGAAACAAAACGCAAAAAATTGATGCTGCAAATTATATAAAACGCAAAAAATCAATGTTTGCAGTTATCCACTGATTATAAGAAGTTACTAGAATATGGATAGCATAGTTTTGCAACGCACTAAGTATTTGCCTCCTCAGTAATTTACTGATTGTGTTACTATTTTTGGCTATACTCGGATATTGTGAAGCAGTTCTTGTACATTTAATTGTTATTTGCTGGTATCAATGATCAGAATACCTCATATTAAGACATATAATAAGGTCTTGGCTAATTTGCGTGACGGTGTGATCGAGTATAGTATTAAAATGTTTGTTTTGCAATTCCCAACGGTCTGTATACAACGAGTGTGCGTTTGCTTGTCTTTATGTGTGTGTTTTTGTATTGATTTTTTTTTTGTACCTTTGCCACAGTGAATCCTAGTTTCGGTCGAGTTCTATTTATATGGTTTGTTTTTGTTTTGTATAACATCTATTATCGTTGAAATACTTATAATAAGGCAATATTTATTGAACGTAAAGATATTATTCTCGAATAGAATCTGTGTGCTCTATAGTTAAATAATTTGTATTTCATGTAGTTCATTGAAAATGCGCTGTTATGAATTGGAAAGAAAGAGACAAAAAGAATGAGCCTTAGCGGCGCGCCTGGCTGATGTGAAACATCAAAATCGATTAAAGATAACCAATAAATAAATATGTAGAATACGTAATTTGGAATGGACTTTATTGAATAAAAAATAACGTGCACGCGGACAAAATACAGAGCGTCGGTGGAGGGGGGGGGGGGGGGCGTGACGGCACAGCAAACGTCATGGCGTTCGCCGTAACGGCATACGAATCAAACCTATCCCCCGGGAATGTTTCACATCAAAAAATATTTTGTGCGTTTTAAATAGTAAATAAATTGCTATAACGAAAAGGACGCGTAAACGATCTTCGTTAAATCCGTAAAGCGCGGTGCACTCTGTCGATTTAGCGTCGCAGACTCGCCTCAAACTGTCTCTGTATAAGAGGGCTTGCATTCCACTAGCATAATAAAAGGATCGATGATGCACCTGTTTCTTCTAGTCTCCCACACGTTCAGTATCGCGCTTATAAGCGTAGCGTAGCGAGTAAGCGATGTGATAAAAATATCTATACAACATGGTTGTTGGAACACGTTTTATGCCATTAACACTGTTTACATTGAAAATGTTGAGCCTGTTTATATCTACGAGATGTAGCTATTGTATTGTGATGCGGGTTAATATGCAGTATTCATGGAATGGATGGCGAAGATTTGTATCTTTGTGTGCGTTTTTTTTTTTTTTAATTTTATAGGCTAGGTTCAATGACATGACACGTTCGGAAATTGATAGTCGTAATTGTCGTATTTAGAAGTAACACTTGCAGTACATGGACTGAACTGCGGAACGAAGTGGAGTTTAAAGTTGAACTGATGGTGAATTTCCCGGGCAAAAAGCTGCTCTTAATGTCTATCCCGGCACACAATCAAAAATTCAATATGGAAGTTAGCGTATTCAAATTTAGAATAACTATTTTTTTCAATTAACGACTTGAAAGTTTTATTCCATATTCGAAATGCTGTACAGACTATGAAGGTAGACAATTAACCAGAGAGTGCCCTAAGTCCCTAACACAAATCGCAGTTAAGTCCATTTTGAGAAAAGAAAAATATAAAGATATTTATTAAGTATAAAAAAAAATGTACAATGTTCTCTCTCGTGCCATATGCTCGTCATCGTTGATGTAGGGTGTATATTCCTGCAGGTGTCAACACCGAGGGTATAAATACAGGTATGTGTACCGGCGAAGTCTGATAATGGATAAATAAAAAAAAGAATAATGTGCGGGGAAACGGTTCTTATTGTAACCATTGTTACGCCTATAATTTATAAGTCTGTTAATTTGTAACACTATACGTAACTTTTTGTTGTTTAATACTTGTGCTGATTTTTAACGTATCGGAGGGAGGGGAAACGAGCGGTGGCGAGAGTGCGTGCGGGCGGGTACGTGCGTGTCAATATGATGCACGTTTAAAAAAAAATTAACACTGTGAAGAATGGCCGACTAAAGGGTTCCTAAGATTGCTAGCGACTTTGAATTTTTAAAAAAATATTACGTTTGAAAATGGAACAGTCAGAACATGCAAAAATACAGATACTTCTTCCGAAGGACTGTTTGTTGTAACTATAAGAATGGTTTCTTGAAAAGCAAGTTTAAATGACTTCAAGATTGCCAAGTCGTCGGCTTGTTGCACATATGCTACATTCAGATTCTCCGTGATTCGACGGCCTATTTGTGCTGCCCTTTTTTGTATTCTAAACCCTATTGCCTTTCCCAAGATTCGAAACCAGGGTGTTGTATTCTTTCTCCACCCTTTGGTGCACCCGCCCCGCATAACATTAATATAATGCATTTTTATGCATTAAGTAACCAAGACACTTTCTTGGTTTAATAGGTATGTAATATTCATAATAGGGGCATACATGCCCACTTTTTTAAGTATCTTAGTATAGGTCTAGTTCGTTGGGGTACGTACATCATGGTCAATTTACAGTAACTCAAATTGCCTAATGAATCTTTGGTGTTGGTTTTCCGACGCTCCGATCTACCCTCACTGAAAACGAAAGGCCCCTCAATGCTTGCCTTAGTTGGCCGGCAAGGGTAATCGCCAGTATCAGATATGAATTCCTTTTCCAGTCGATAGATACAATTTTACAACTAATCGTTTTAGAGGTTATAATCTTGATGATTTCCCCTTTCCGAATACGGCCTGGGTGTGGTATGTGTGATGGTGTATATTTTTATATATTGCTTGCATGCGCGTGTGTCTTTCTTATGTGGGAGGTAGGGTGGGAGGGACGCACCGTTATACACAAGTTATACACCGTCATGCGTCCTATTCGCGGCCAGATTCGGAATAAGCCTGACTGGAGTCGTGGCTGGTGGTGAAAGCAGTAATGGATACGCTTCCATCGCGGGGGCGACCGAGGGTTAGGCTGGAGTCTCCAAATGTTAAAATCCTGTGTCTTTCTGTGCCGATCGGGGTGCCGAGAACTATGTAATTTCGTTCGAAGATACGAACATTTTCAACTCCTTAAGGGTTGGATTGGATCGAAGAATGAACTATATAGTCATTTGACAGCTATGCAATCTTTGCGATAACTAAGCTCGATTCAATGAAACATTAAAATCTAAAAGTACTCCACCGGAGGGTACATTCGAATGTTTCGTATAACGGACTCTACAGTTTGATTACGGATGTAGATGGCAGCGCCTCTGTTTGGATCTCTGCTCATTCGATAAACACACTTGCCCCAACAGACATCGTAACTAGTTCTTAATTAATTGTAAGGTTATGAGTTAATGCATTTAGATACTGTGTAAAGGAAAAAATGTTCTTATAATGATGAATATTATATAAGAACACAAAGCTTGTGCTAAATTTATTTTGCCAAATGACTTTCTTTCAACTGTAGACATATGCAATTAGTTTGTAAGTTTTATTATATCTAATATTATGTGCATTCGGTGTAATTGTTTTATCATGTTTGGGAAAAGCCGTTGAAGTGTTGTAGTTTCGTGAACATTTTCGATGTATTACTATAAGGTACGGTTAATTAATATTTAAATCTCGCTCTCGTAAGATATAACGATTCTTCGTACACTATTTTTCTCGTTTTTTTTTTTTGCATTGCAACTTTTATTTTAGGATAGCAGCAGGTACCTTAGGTACAATGCAGGGAAAATTTTCACTTTATCACTACACGTAATGTCGCAAATTTGAATTTAGAATGCTAAAACGACGCCTGAACGTCTGTAGGGCGTTAACCTCGGCATTTTTTTTTTTAAATAGCGCGCTGCTTGCTTCCGTTCTTTAGTGCGTCTAGCCAGTGGTATGTCCAACAAGCGAATTGTTACAATTTTTATTGGTTATATTTAGTATGTCCATGATAGCCAACGCACCACGTAATCCTGGTGTGGGATTGTGAATGTAAAATGCTTGCAACGATGCAATATTGCATTACGCGGTGACTTTGTGATGCAGATGCAAGAGCATCTTGTCTCTGAAAATGTTGCCTGTATTGTACTGTATTTGTACCGTTTTCCTATTATGTTTTATGACATATTTTGGCATTTATTAATTTCGAAATGTTAAGCGCAAAGTGCGGAAATGTATTTGCAATTTATTTATTTTGTTACAATTTACTTCTCTAGTCTTTAAAATTTCGATGTGTGTACAATTTGGTATTGAATAAAAAAAACGTAAAAAAAAAAACTTTCTTGTTTTATTTTAATACGTGTCTCGGGTTTAGATTATTTCATTTGTGAATATTAATTGGTTCGTTAATATTAATGCGATTTTAGTGGGCTGTGAAATATCAGTAAAAGTAACATCATAACACCAGCTACTTGCCAGTTCTGTGGAACTGTCCCAATTGGTATTATCTGTAACAAAAATATATAAAATAAAACAAATCATAATTAACAACTTTTAGAGTCATTTTTTTTCTGAACAAAATAATTTTATCATTTTCGGCAGTATTGTGATCTTGATAGGTTTGACTTCGAATTCCTCCTTATCTATTTCCATCTGCGCGTCGGAGCCTGGTTCCTCCGGATGCATTTCCACCGTTCTAGCTTCTATAACGTCGGGTAAATCTTCGCTGGACCGCAACCTCCGCCATCCGTCAGACACAAACTCGGTGTAACTGTAATTGCCTTTTCCTATCAAAAGGCCGAGTGACGGTATCTCATCTTTACGCGGACGTATCCTGAACTCCGATGCCTTGAAGCACAATTCGTTTACAATCGAACATTGCGGATTCGAGATCTTCGTTTGGTCGTTCTCCTGTGTAGCCTGTGGGACAGACACGAAGAAGGTCCACTTCCTCTTTTTTTCCGGCTTCTTCACCGTACAATTGCTGCAGCCGGCACACGGGGGTGTGTACTTTATGGTACCACTGCAGTTCCAGTTCAGAGAACTCTTATAGCCGTTGAAGAAGTAAGACGCATATTCGCGCAGGGGCCCGTAAATCCAGTATTTGTCTTTCCGCGACCTTACATCGCAGAAAGCACCCCATTCTACTGAATTCATGGCGTATATAGGCCGACTGGGTGCTTCTTCTTCATCTGCTATGGGTTCAATCTTCATTGTGTCCTTCCAAACTGTATTTCCCTTGATGATAGCCATACAGGCCTCGATCAACTGCTTAACCTTTCGGACTCCATTTCCGCCCGGGAACAAGCTGTTCCCCACACTGTTCGTACGTCCCAGCGGTAGGATTCCTAAAGGGAATCTGTTTGCTTCATCATTTCGCCTCAATAGTCCTGAAAAATATTTGTTTACACATTAGTATCCTTTGATAATCTACTATTGACATCCACCTGTAGCAAACCAAAAGAGAAAATAGCAAGTTTTAAAATCAATTGCTTGATATAAATGCTAGACATATAAATTTGTAAAGCTTCCGGTAGTAAGATGAGAAAGATTCACTCTTTATCATATTGCTTTTACCTGTGATGGTCTCAGAAAGGGTCCCGTCACCACCAGCCACAATGATCGCTTCTGTACCTTTCAGATTCTCAATAATCTCTTTAGCATTGCCCTCGGAAGTCGTCTGTATGACGTCCACTTGTAAACCAGCCAAATGCAAGAGGGGTTCACAATATTTTTCATACTCCTGTTTCGCCTTTCTTTTGTTAGCTACTGGGTTGAGTATAACTGTAACCAAAGTGGGATTTCTATCCATTTCGATCAGGGAATCCCCATACTGAGCCGCCTCTTTGCAGGCTGCTCTCATTATAATGTTGATTCTGTCAATAAAATGTTAACTTCGAATGTAACAAGCTTGAATAATTTGTAATGAATTCTTAAGTGTTACTAATAAATAAATGTAACCTAAGAAACTATAAGGATATTTAAGCTTGAAGCATTTGTCGTTTTTAAGGTGCGTACTTCAGTGAGTTACTATGTTGTGTAAATATCACATAAGTACATCTTATTTACTTACAAATGTCTTAATGTTGATTATTAGAATAAAATCTCTTTAACTTTAATTCACTATCAGCCATTCAGTAAGGAATTAATGTTGCTTATAGATTGAATAGTACTAAGTTGATTTTTTTTATATCGTTTATTATGATGTTACTTACTCAAATTTTTCTTTTATTGTAGCTGCACCATAATAAAACACGACAGCCCCAAATACAGATTTCTTCCAATTATTTCGAATAGTTTTTCCAATTTTAATTATTCTTTCCATGATTCACTGTCTTACCAAATAATAAATCAGATCCGATCTCTTTAGATCATAAATTGTTTTAGGTTATTTATATCAGCTGTTTATGACAGTGACAGTAGTTATTATATATTTTATTTTTCTTTTTAATACATTTTGTTGTATTTCTATTTAAGGTTCATTTTAAGATCGTAATTTCGTGCTGCATAGTTTATTGATGTTTGTGTGAATTTCTTGTTTTAATACGTATTTTAGTCTTTAGTACGTATATATCATATTCTAATACAAAACTTTGGTGATTTAATTTTTTAATTTTACACGAGAAATATTGTTAACGGGTAAAACCACCATGCTATTTAAAATTTCGTGGACACAAATTAAACTTGTGATCATTTTTAATCTACACAATATATCTTGACAATAAATGATGATCATGATATAATCATAAAATTTCCCTTCGTATCATACATTTAATAAGTAAAATGTCGTAAATTACGTTTAGTATTTATGAGAAATTATGAAAATATTGAATTTTTCCTTCTACGATAATCTTTGGAATATATTCTGGTTCTCTCCGTTTTCATGTTGGCGGCACTGCTTATTTGTCAAATAATTTTACTTCAGAGTACAGATTAAAACAAGTCGAATGAACACCTGAGTATGTCATATTGTGGCAGTTGTAAGTTACTGATGAATTCGGGCTATCATATTAGTGATTACCTATAAACATGAGTTCGGATAGTAAAGAAATTGAGGAGTTGTCCGGTGGCTGGGTGCTATGCAGGTCTAAATCTAATCGAGGAAGACAGTATTATTTCAATCGGAAAACCGGAAAGTCTTCTTGGACTCCGCCTCAGGTAATTTCGTAATTTTTTTACCAATATGCATAAAACCTTGTGGCCAAACTTGTCATAAGAATGAGTATAAATAGTTGAAGTTGCACGCTAAATAATTGCTGAGTTTACCGATGTAATTTGTATGTAAAATAAATCGTATAAATTGCTTTCAGCCTGTCATACAAAATATAAAACCAAATAAAAAAGAAAAAGCGAAAGCAAAAGGGAATAAAGAAAAAGCAAATGTAGAGAAGAGAAGAAAAGAGGAGGCCCAAAGCAAAAGTGTAAAGCGTAGAAGTGATGGAGCTGAAGTAGGCTCTTCAAATAAAAAACATAAACACAGTATGTTGTCAGGTTTATTTGACTTTGTGGATTTTTTTTGTAGAAACTTAATTTATATACATTTGTTTTTATGGTAATTATTTGTATCATATGTATGTATGTATTTGGAGTTATTCGTTAATGTTAGAACAACATATAAGGTGAATCTTATGCTTATATTAAATTATTGGACAGGGAAATTACAATGTACATAGTTAAAATCTGTAAAGTTAAAATTGCTGGATTACAGGTACTCCGGAAAAATCGAGGCGGCCTCTAAATGCCAAGAAGAGTCCTGCACAGACTGAAGCTAGGATACAAATACCTGGCACAACTCTTTCTCCCTCTAAGCGTAAATCAACGAATGAGATCACACCAAAATCTACTCCCACAAACAACAGTGACGCAGCATTGATTTCAACTCCCGCCAAGAACTCGGCTAGCAAAAGACTGTCTCAACTCAGAGCTCAACTTAGCGCAGACAACAAAACTGACACTGATGAGCCATCACCAAAAAAGACCAAAGATAGTCCAAATGATATACTGGCCAAACCGAAGAATGAGCTGCCAAGTCCCAACTTAGGAGAATCGTTGAACTCAACAATAAGTAAATCACCAAGCAGCGACAGCTTCCAATCGCTACCATCCCCGTCACAGTTCTTTGCAGCAAATAAAATAATCTGTTCAATGAAGGCGCAGCTTCCAGAAGAGTTCTATGGTACAGAGAAACCCAAAGACACGTTTGCTGATATAGAACAAGGTATATATAATCAGATGACCGAATACCCCCTGATAAAGCATCCAGCTACACCGCCACAATTCTCTGAAGCAAGTAAACTAGTTTCCGCTATCAAATCAAAGTTGACTTACAAAGTGTCCACACCTAAAGAGGTTAAGACTTTTTCATCTGCCATGAGTAGGATGGAAGCGATGAGAGCTACTATCAGTGGTGAGGTAGATAAGCAGGATATCCAGGACCACAGTCTGGAGTCAAAAATTCAGGACATCAGTGATGAGAAATGTGAGGCAATGGAAGTAGAAGACATCAAGGATGTAAGATATATAATCAGTTATAGTGTTCAGTGATTTTGACCCTCTGTGATATGCTCGACCTGTCTCTATCTTGGTGATATTTTGGAAAAACCAATGTTGAATTTTTATGTTTTCCAGTGACAATTAGTGAAGTAAATTCCGGAAATTTGTATAGGAATAATTTAAAGGTTGGAATGAAAAATATATAGGACAGTGTTCGTAGGCAACTTCTTTGTATGTCAATTTTTTTGTCACAGATAATCATAGAAAAGACGCCCTGCCAGGCACCGATACCCACAGAGCCGCATACAAAAGACAAGGATTCTGACGATGGGCGTGTTGTTTTGGTTGTGGACACCAACATATTCATACACGAGTTGGATTTTATAAAGAATGTCCTCAATTCTCATATCAAAGGTAAATATCTAGCTTAAAATTTGTCCACCTTTAAAGATTTATATAGAACAATTTCACTTTTGTGTTACTTGCTTTTACTTTTGATTTTTTATGTATTATTGTGAATCAATATAACTAAGGTCTGTATAATTGAATCTTTATTGTTATGTATTTTTATACAATGATAATTTAACATCAATATTTGTCCATGAATCGATCCGAACCTGCTGTGATACGCTCGGCAGTTAGATTGCCGAGCAGCGAACGAACGAACGAAATAACTCCTGAAGATCGTTTCATTTGAAGGTTACAGTGAACAGCCAATGCTTCTAGTCCCGTGGAGAGTCATCAATGAACTGGACCGTCTAAAGGACAACAATAATGGCAACGGCGCGATATGCAAGCGAGCTAGAGCCGCCATGGACTACCTGTACAAATCTCTGCCCGAGAACAATCGAATAAAAGGTATGTACCCGCTGATTACTAAAAAACATTAAAATGTTTAATTATCCTTTGATAAAAATTATCAAATAAAATGTATCACCAAGCTGTTTCTATTATACCATGTAATAGTTATGCTCGGCATAATTTTTTGTAGTTTTCTAGTTCAAAACTCATACATACCTTAACACAAAAAATTTGGATACAGAAAAGAATTTATAACAAAATATACATTGTCAATCTGTATCTAGGCTACTTCTTCTATATCATGAGTAATATATGCACCCTCGTATAAAAATAAAGTCATTTACCTATCAGAAACTCCAGTAGTGCTAAGTAAAAATATTACATACATACATACCGTCACGCCAGGTCCCTAACGGGGTAGGCAGAAAGCATCGAGTGCCAAACATCTCCGCCCTTGACATATTAAAAATTTTGACATACATAAACATACAATATCTGATACAAAACTTGAGACTGTTTTAATTATAATATTTAAACTTGTATAGTATTGTATATGAAATTTGTACTCGTATATGTACAATCAAAAGTATTGTCTTTGTCTTTGATAATTTTGTGTCTCCAGGGCAATCGCTGCGCGATGCCAATTCACATATTTACCCGTGCGAGCTGCCCGATGATGAGATCCTCAATTGTTCCCTGCAGCAGGCCGAGAGGGGTAGGAACGTTGTGAGTATCAACCTTGCTAATCTATACATCTATATATAGAAAAGCGAAAGGTCACTCACTCATCACGAAATCTCAGAAACTACAAGTGCTAGGAGTTTCAAATTTTGCATGCGGGT
>DWDX01005374.1:0-10586 GCA_018245675.1 Agara michaeli | reverse complement strand
GTAAACTGTTTTTGACATTTAGGGAAGGGCAAAGTAAATATTTATATAACATATTTCCCCCCCCCCCCCCTCTACTTCTAGCAGCGCCCTCTACGATCATACATATTGATGGAAACTTTATTCACAAAAATACTTCTCCTCGCGTTCTTCAATGTATTATAGTTTCATTTAACAGTTCAATCTAAAGTCCTTACAAGTGCCTCATCTATTTGAAATACATATATTATAAGAATATTAGTTACTTATTGAAATGTTTGTAGTCTTAAACGCTATTTCATTATTTTTATTTCATTGGTCGAGGAGAGAGAGGCTCTTTCAAATATCTTGAACAAATAATGTAACTTTATATCTTAAAGGATTTAATACTCATGTAAACATTTAAACTTTAACCAATACTGCTCTAAGCAAAACATGTAGGTATCATATTTTCGAAATAATAAAAAAATGTTATATCCCAACAATTGCACTGGAGGGTTGGGGCTTAAATTGTAATTTGGAAAGTTATGATAATTTGAGTGTTCCAATTGAAGTGCAGCGACACTTTGTCTTTCGGATATAAAGCTCATAAAGGCGTCGGGTTTGTAAGGGCAGAGATATTTGGCATCCTGTGCTTTCTGCCTACCCCGTTACGGACCTGGCGAGATGGTATTATTGTTGTTTACCAAAAATGGAAAAAATGCAGCGTTACTATACTATTTTCTGATGTATACAGAAGTGCTCCTCTCACCTCAACATATTTAAGTAATCTAGCAATAACTTTCTTTCATCATTGTTTGTTGGTAAACTAGCATATATGTTGGTGAATTGTAATTTGTAACAAACATTTAATAAATAGTTTTGTATTGTCATTGTATTTGATTATTATACAGATATTATAATAGTTACATATTTTAAAGTTGTTCCTCATATTCAAGAAAGACCACTCAGTCTATTTGCATAGCCGGTGATTAGTTTTAGTTTTTGCTTGTTATTTACTTTAAATAACTAGTAATTAAATGCCACATTTAATATTATTAATTAAGGTAATAATTACCACAATCATTACTATCAGGCGGGGATGAAAGCAAATGCTAGCCTGTTGTAATTTAAAAAAAATACACAACACATATGTAGGATACAAATTGGGGAATTATTTTTGGACGATATGTGTACTATTAATAACGATAGAACTAATTCATAAATTGCATAAATAGCCAGTTAAGATCATTCCTTGTTATTCGATAATAAATAAATAATTTAATGCTTTTTTCATTTTTACATCTGAAAAAATTTCGAATGTCTATATAACTGCGTGCTAAAATCATGATTCTCTCTCTCACACACACACTCGCTCTCTCCTTCTCACTCAAGACTTATATGTCAATCAATATCGGTTATAATTTCAAATGTTGATGTTGCCTTTTCAACGAACCACGTTTTCATTAAAGAGATGGTAAATTCATTATCCAAATTGGTATTTTCATTCAATCTTTGTGCTATGAAAAAAGTAATAAGCATATCGGAATATTGATATATAATAATAAAATTAATATACGCCTGTTACTATGGTTCCTACTTACAAAGTTGTATGTGCACAACTTTGTATGTATGCAAGACGTAATATAAATTAATTCGACCTAGTTATTAATAGATTGGCAATGTTGTTTATTTCTAGCGAAACAACTTTTCCATTGACTGGAACCTAAGAGCTTACATCATTACAAGTAACATTCTACTGCAGTTTCGGTTTGGACCAGGAGTTGATTTTGTTGGACAAATTATTTTTTGTTAGCTGATAATTGAGTTTCGATCAATGATTCGATTTAAAACAATAAATCCATTGAGATTGTATCGATAGCAGTTCAGTTTGATAGTAATGCTACGATTTATGTAGCACCTAGCAATGTAGTCGCATTTGTTTAATGAAAATTTATGACAATCGTGTTTACAAAACGCTACAAAACGGTTGGCCACTAACCCGTATCCCGTTTAATGATATTTTACCCTGAAATAAGACTTTGTATCGAAGAAGTTATTTTAGTAGCTAGTTCCTATTCTTGTCTTAAGCCAGTTTCTTATCTATGTTCGAAGCCTGTAGACCCGATGTATTTCCAGGCAGTTATGGACCCGCGCGGTCGTGCCGCCGGCCGCAAGGCGAATGCTCCAGCGACGCCGCCAACCGTCCTCAGTAAAGTTAGCTTCGATTTGTAAATATTTATATTTATGTATACATTTAGTGTTAACTGTTTGACGTCGTGTCGTTGGATTATTGTTAAAAATAAAATAAATTGTGATGGGAGTTTGTTTTATTTTTTCGAAAACATATTTACTTACACCAACTACTAATATAAGTATTAATTACTTGGTCTATAAGCAAAACATTGTAAGGAAACCCTACATCTTTTTATCCCTTTCCCTCTAGAAGTTTCTCTGAAGTCCTGTGAATTCTTAACTGTCAAATCACGGCCTTAACTGTTTTCGTATTAAATTTCATTTTCATAATGACCTTCAAATCGTACTACCTATGTACTTTATTATAAAATCGTTGCTGATGATGATTCAGGGAAAAATTACATGTTTACACATTTGTTATGTGTCTTTATAAATTAGAGGTGTGTCTTTATAACTAAAGAAAGAAATAAGTTAATTGGTCACTAATCAAGCGTTATCGGTTATTTATGCCCATCGTTTAAGTGTAGATAGCTCAAATTGCCATATAAAATACGCAACCTTGACTTTGCGAGGAATTCAAACCAACCAGTGCTCGCGCGCCGGCCGGCCGCGAAACATGTTTATCTCCCTCATTTCCATATCTACGATCCAGCGAACAACTTTATAATTTCACAATACTTTAGTGGTGAGAATCAAGGTGCAAACACGCGTTCACAATATGAAATCCTACATCGAATATTCTTCGGGCACAGATTTTCCTTTACAGAATCTACCTTATGGGGTCTTCACTTCACCTAAAAATGTAAGCAATAATGTCAGTGATTAATTAAACGAAAAAATGGTCCTAGTATTATGTTTGCATACTGAATCAAACATTTTTTGGTTAGACGAAACAGGACTTGCATCGAGTTATCTTTGTTGTTTGTTTTTGTTGTCTTCTATAAATAAAAAATCTAAAGGTGACGGATGACAAGTAATTGGCCGAGTCACATTGAAAATTGAACCTTATCGTAAACAATTACGTCTCGTAACCATTCTCGCGGATCGCTTTCGATAACAAACAATAGCAAAATTGAAGACTGCACTCTCGATGTTATAATATTGTTTCAGGCTCAAAAACACATCGGAATCGCAATAGGAGATTGGATCTTGGACCTGAACGCCATATCACACTTATTCGACGGGCCTTTGTTAAGGGACAAGCAAAATGTGTTTAAGGTTAGGTTAGCCACTAGTTATTGGACCGTACAAGTTATGCTAATAACTTGTTTACGATTAAAAGTCCTTTGTGCGACGAGTATGCAGATTTAAATATAAGTTCAAATATTTATATATGATGCAATATTATTTACAATGACTTGTGCAATCCGTAACTGTAACGGAATGCTGATTCGGTAAATATTTTATTTTGTATTTTCGTTAACGATAATTCATAAATTGTTAAGAGAACGTAACAAACAGCTGATTATGAAATCAAAACAATATTCATGTATTTAAATTTTGTGTAATAGTACTTGAAGATCAAATGTTGTTTAATATTTTACTTTACACAGTAAATTAATTAGGTAATTAATTTTAAAGACCAGTATCAGCTTACCGGATTTGATTTTGTCACATTTTAGTAATACTCAATCTAAAGGTTGTCTGAGCATTTCTTATTACGGGATATTGTTTGCAATATTTTAGGAAGGGACACTTAATGCCTTTATGAGTCTGACCAGACCCCACTGGTTGGAAGCGAGAACTACACTTCAGAGCCTCTTGGATGTATCCAATACAACTCTACAAAATAACAATGAGCTCAGAGAAAGGTATGTTAAATTACAATTAAGTACAAAATTATCAAAGATTACATTGAAAAATTGCTTCATTTTCCCGAGGTCTAAAGTTCCCATCCCTGATCGAACCTACCATCACGTCAGATCATCTATCTACCTCTAACAAGTAAGCAAGCCGCAGTAAGTACTGAATATGTGTAGCCTTTAAGATGTGTTACACAAGCTATAACGACGAAGAAAAAGAATTGCGAGGATACCTGCTTATCTAAGAATTCGATCGTGTACTACTCTCAAGCATATGAAATTTGCTAAACCCTTTTTTGCTGAGACGACAGCTTAGGACCTATTGGCAAAGAGACCAGCTGGCCACTGTAGTAAATTTTGAACATGAAGAGATGGATTAAAATAAAATATTAACACATTCTATGTTCGAAAACACAGATCGTAACATTTTGTATCTGCATATTTATCCACTTTCACTATTTCATCTCCAGGGCGTTCGTCAAACAGAAAGAAGCAACGATGCACGTACCCGCCGATATTGGAGATTACACGGACTTCTATTCGTCCATCCACCACGCTACCAACGTAGGCATCATGTTCAGGAGCAAGGAGAACGCGCTCATGCCAAACTGGTAAAAATCTAATACTGCTTATATTATCCGTTCGTCATATAAAAACAAAAAAAAACATAGCTGAACGTTGTTTCGTCTTAATACCGTTAAAAATGGTCCATGTAACATGTTACAAGGAACGAGGAGTAAGGTAAATAGACTCACAGGCGAAGGATGATGTAACATTTTTTTTAAACTTTTAACAAAACAATAAAACGTGGTCTATAAATAATAGTTCTTATGAAAATGAGGAAAGGTTTAAATTTCTCTTATAATATAATTTCAATCAATATAACTTTTGCCAATAAAAATTTTAACTTTGTAAGACAAGGAACTAAGGAGGTCATAGTATTTGACAGGATAGGTTCTTAGTTCAATGAGACTACCCATTAGTTCACCAGCGGTTTGAATTTATTGCCGCGAACTAGTCCATCTGTCAAGTTTCTTTTTTATCTGTCATATAACTAATATAAGGTGCGTTCAGAATTTGCAAATGATCACAGGAGCAAGCTTTCTTTTACGCTTAATTAAAAATTAGACTACTTCAACGATTTGTATGTAAAAATGTACTAGAGTATATTTTTCTAGGAAATACCTGCCAGTCGGGTATCACGGGAGATGCAGTTCGATCGTCATATCGGGAACTCCGATCCGAAGACCGTATGGCCAAACACAGCCCGTTGAAGGTAGAAACATAGATTTTACCTTCTTTCTCATAACTCTCATTATAATAACCCGTTTTATACATATTTATCGATTATGTTATCGACTAGCTGTTTCATTCGTTCATTACAGTTTTTTTATTTATACATAATATAATTGTATCATGCCAGGTTTATAACGGGATAATCAAAGAGTACCGAGTGCCGAATATCTATATCTTTACAAACTTGTCAAAAGAAAATCGTTTTTGATTTCCAACAGGTGCCGACCCGCATTTCGGTCCATGCAGACTGATGGATTTTGAGCTAGAAATGGCATGTTTCGTTGGAGGACCCCCCACCGCACTGGGCGAGAGGATCACTGCGGCGCAGGCCGAAGATCACCTGTTTGGCTTCGTACTGATGAACGATTGGAGCGGTGAGTTACTGACAACAGTCTCATCAATTTCATTGCAAATTCTTGTACAACTTATTTTCAATAGTTTCTACACGTAGTCGAATTTACATAGATGAACTCGATTAGTTTTGATATGAAGAGTTTAATTTGAAAATCTTTTTAAAATAACGCATTTCTTTTCTCAAATTTCGTTGAACAGTTTTCGGCAGTAGAGTATATAATAGTTAGCTTAAAATGCTATGACGTCATCGAGCTAATGGTAAAGAAACAATTTTTCCACAGCCCGTGACATTCAAAAGTGGGAGTACGTGCCCTTGGGTCCATTCACCGCTAAGAACTTGGGCACTACCATCTCCCCGTGGGTGGTGACGGTGGAGGCGCTCCGACCGTACACGGTCGACAACTACCCCCAGGACCCAACGCCATTTGCTTACTTGAGACACGATGATAAATTCAATTTCGACATCAAATTGGAAGTCGATTTGAAACGTAAGTTTTAAAAAGGGAAAATGATTTAATTTTAATGTTTAATTTGTCGCGTTAACATCTATGTACTATGTATTCCTGGATCTAGTCCGAAATATCGGCATTCATCACTATTAATAAAATTAATTAATATCAATTCCTTATATAGTCGTGATATTGCTTTATGGTACCTCTACCAGACTTTGATGAAAGTAGAAAATAGATTTTGTTAGTGCAGTAGCCAATGGAAATTCATAGTCTCGGCCTACTCGTGGGAAATAGGCGTGATAATATGTATGCTGCGAGTGGACCGACCTATTCATAGTGAATAAATATCTTTATTTACTTTACTTGTTAATAGTTGATAACTGAGAGGGAGATAATAGAGAGAGGGAGATGGTAGAGAGGGAGATAGTAGAGAGAGGGAGATAGTATAGAGAGAGAGGGAGCCATTAGAGAAAGGGGGACATAGTAGAGATGGTTTGTTTCCAGCGGAGAGCTCGGCGGCAAGCACGACGATATGTCGCTCCAACTACCGCTTCCTGTACTGGACCGCGAAGCAGCAGCTGGCGCAGCAGACTGTGAGCGGCTGCAACGTGCGCGCCGGCGACCTGTTCGGCTCCGGCACCATCAGCGGCGATGTGAGGAGTTACAAATTATACGATTTTCTACTGAACAGTAATACAACTTTATTCATGTGAATATAATGTATAATGTATATATTGTTCTACTTTAAATAATATATATATGAACTTTAATATTAATCAATAAATCAAAACATAATTCAAGAACAACATTCAAAAAATAAATAAAAAAACGCAAAAATAATGATATAAAGCTTACAACGTTGCTCAAATTCATCTCGTTGCTGGTGCGTGCAAAATAATGAAAACCAGAACTTTTATTTGAGAAATATATGATTATATTGTATTTACAGACAGCGGACTCCTATGGCAGCATGTTGGAATTATGCTGGAAGGGCACCAAACCAATCCGGCTATCGAATGGAGAAGAAAGAAAGTTTCTCCAGGACGGGGATGTTGTAACTTTACGAGGTTACTGTGTAGATGAGGACGGTGTGAGGGTTGGGTTCGGGAACTGTGAGGGCAAATTGCTGCCTGCCATACCTTTTAAATAATGAATGAACATTATGAATCATCCCTAATACTGCCTATAACGTCTCATATCATATACAGCATTTTGAAATAAACTTTGTATAATCTGAAAATGCCTTTTTCATATAATTTCCTAACTAGCAAAATTTACGATTGTTTCACGAGAATGATACGTCGCTGTGTTTTATAAAGCACATAAACTGAACAATTGAATCCCAAACATAAAAATATACAGATAAATTAAAATAAACAGATAAATCAATAGATCAGACTAGATTAGATTAGAATTGTACGCAACCATAATCCCGGCGAGGTTCAATGGGAACGCAAAGGTGCTATGGTGCTATAACAAAGAATGTAAAAATAAAAGATAAAAAAATAAACAAATAAACGCTTCAAATAATTCATCTACAAGTATGCATAGTTTCTTCAAATTCGTCAATGTCTAGAACCTCTAGCTCTTCATACAAGTCCTCGTCTTCGAAATACTCCGGCTTTTCAGCGAAATCCATCTTATCAGTCTCCTCGCTCTCATTGGCATTATCTTCTTCGTCGATACCAAATCCTCGCGACTCTTGAGTGTCATCCTTTATTCCCCAACTGTCAGTGTCCCGTGTATTGGTCGGATTCTCCTTGTCTCCGTTATCCTCGGTATCTACACAATCGCTATCCCCTTCGTTCACTTCTAGATACTCTTTGGCGACGTCGTCGCTGATGGTTTCCGTGTCGGTGTCGGGGACGGGCGTCTGCGGTTTGTTTCTCTTCTGTCGCCGTCGCGTCCCCTGGTGTATCCTGCGTACGTGCACGTTCAAACTTGACGGGTTCTTGTACGTGTTGTTGCAATTCGGACATTTGTATTGCGAGTCCTTCGCTCGCTTCATCTGTAACAAATATCTAAACATTATCATAACTAAGTGTGTGATTTTATTTTTTCATGAAAGGAGTAATAAATTCGCAGCTAGCAGTGTTCGCGTCGTGGGTAATTTTTTCACGTCTCTTGAAAAGCCTCCGCTTATTAGGTAGGTTCAATTGATAGAAACAATTTGCAATGGATATTATTCAAAAATTGTATTATGCGCTTTAGCTGTATGTTACACATTACTGTGAAAAGTGACAAGCGTACAGCGGCAGAGCATACGTGCGTGTCGGCGGGGGCGGCGGGCGCGGGGGCGAGGGCGGCGCGTTTGTATTTGAGTCGCGAGCGGAACAGCGCCGGGCGGCAGTACCGCACCCTGTGCAGCCGCAGGACGGTCACGTTCTGCAAGCGAGTCGTGTGGCGGCTTTACGTTGCAAGCGGCTATGAACCTCAAGCAGACAACAAAGCTTCACTTTTCTCAACACTAGATGCGCTCACATTATGTCGACTTTTATTATTCTGCCACCAAACGCCCTCAAAGCCGGTTAAAAATGATGATTAGGTCATGAAACAGGAACAAATGAAGATCAACTGCGATAGAAAATAGGCCAATCTTCCGAGTTCCAAGCTCTGAACTGTACAAAAGAATATTGAAGAGTGACGATACATACTCATTATCTTCATCATTAGTTTATATCGGTCTATTGCTGGATATAGGCTTGGTCTGCTGCATCCAGCAGCTTTAGCAGACCTGTACTCCACGGTGGGATATTATTTACACGATACACTGGATATTTTACCTGGAATCCTTTCCCGCAAATTTCGCACACGACCGCAACGATCTTCGGGTAGGTGGCCACTTGCGAGGGGTGGTACTTGCGCACGTGCCACCAGTGTTGCTGCCGACTCTGTACGGTTTCATCGCACTGAAACACAACCGGAATACTACAAACAATTTGAAGTTGTTGTTTGTTGATATTGTGGCAGGTCCACGCTGAGCTATTTTAATGCCTCTGTTATGGTAACCAAACAGATGATGCATCTAATATATAAAATTGTCGTTTCACAGTGGTTGTAACAAAACTCCTCCAATACGGCTTGATCGATGCTTATGAAATTTCGTGTGTATATTCAGTAGGTCTGAAATAAGGATGTAAACTATTTTTCATACCCCCGAGTGATAAGAGTGGTCCACCCCAAAATTTTTATGTTAAAATTTTTGGACATTTTTGTAAAAAATATTTTATGTTTCAGAATTAAAAAATACATACAACCCTAAATTTTCGCCTCTCTACCACCAAGTCCTATATTTTAATAGCGATATTATTACTTTAATAATTTTCTACTCTCAGCGGTCCTTAATAAAGGTATCCTAGAAAATTGAAATGATGTCCAAAGTCACTATTCGACGCGGACTAAGTCGCGGGCGAAAGGTAGTACATTGTACATAATACGTATTTATTTAAAATAACTATACTGAATATAACAAAAGGTTCAATCTCCTCACATGTTCACACTGAAGCGGATAAGCAAGAGGGTCAGCTTTCTTCCTCTTCATTTGCAGGTATCTCAATTTCTTACTGGTGTGCTCGGTCTGCTTGTGTACCGCTAGTTCCCTCTTGGTGGAGAACTGGACCCCACAATAGATACACGTCGCAAAGTTCAACGTTTTTCGGGTACTGTAGAAAAATGATAGACAAAAAAAAATAAGCAAAAAAAAAATTTTTTGTACATTTTTTTGTGTTTGCTAGTTTTACTTTCATCGTATTTTTAATACATCTATAACGAAGCAATAACGATCTATAAATCAGTGCATGCAATTAAAAAATATCGAAATTGTTTAATGTCACCTACTTGAAGTAACGAGCAAAAACAATGGGTTTCGGAATTGTTAATTGTTCTTAACGTAAGCTTTTTTTTAAAATAAATATTGTAAGAATGTTTGTTGACCGGCAATAAGTAATATAGCAGTAGTTTACGAAATTTGATGTGGTGATCACCTATCATAAGATTCAAGATAGTATACTTTTCTGGGCTGGAAAATCCCGTAGGAGCATGAACTAAGCCCGTAGTAACACTGGTCGAAAATAAACGGGATCACTCACGTGTCCTCGTTCTTGCACGTGGCCATCGTATAAACACGGTTCAGGTTCGGCGACTGGAACTGCAGATCGCACACCACGCACTGGTGGTGCGCGGGCTCTGGTTGCTGTAAAATTTACACACCGTCATATATTACGTAGAATTTTCCTCAGTTCGTCGTCAACGGTTCGCGCCGAATCTAAATCAGATCTTGGTATAAATAGGTAGTGACCGGTTGGCGGCAGCGGCGCGGGTGTTTGGAGTTTCTGTGCAGGCGCAGCGCCTTGGCGGTGGGGAAGCCGCGGTCGCACAGCGTGCACGCGTGCCGCAGCGAGTGCGCGCGCCGCGCCAGCGAGCCGCACGCCAGCGCGCACTCGCGGCATCGGTACTCGCGCGCCTCGTGCTGCCGCCGGTGCCTGCTGGCCGACGAGCTGCACGCACACGCACCAACGCTCTAGGACCATCA
>DWDX01005373.1:0-10586 GCA_018245675.1 Agara michaeli | reverse complement strand
GGCTCATCACCTATTCCATTGTGGGACTTAAACGTAACTGGTGAAATGTGGGGGTGTACTACACTCCTCTGCCTACCACTTGGGGGATTACAGGCGTGATGTTACGTTTTTTGAACAGTTGTATGTTTAAAATACCCGACCTACTTCTGTATTCATAGATTCATTAACGACTGTGTAACTTATGAAACATTTATTAGCTAAAATAATTATATTCAGTCTAGCATTGCTGTTGTTATTTTTGTCATAATCATATTAATGTAGAACAATGTTTTTGTTGGAGAGCAGTTTTTTTACTACTAACATTAATATAGATGGACATAAATATATAAATATGTATTATATTCAATACGTTGGAAGTAATAAGTGGGTGTCAAGGTCACCTTGAAATAAATCTTCAACGCCGCCCATACAAATATACATCTGTACATCTGTCCTCACGTAAAACTGAAATAATTATTATATATTGGGACAGCTGCACACAGCCATTTGATCTCCAGTTTTGCAGAGCCTGTGCTGTGGTAAACAGACAGATGATAGACTACTTATAAATTTATAAATGTCTAAATCCATACTCAGAAGAAATATTCATGCTCATAACCCAAATAATTGTCCCGCTTGGGAATGCAACCCGTTAACCTCTTGTTGATCATTCCGGATCATTAATCACTAGACCTACTAAAAAATGGTACCTTTGATCACAGATATCGATAATATTACTAGATCTATTCCCCACACCCTTCAGCGCTAACGCACACTAGGCCACTAGTGGCCGCCACAACCAATAGTGGTATTGACAAAGTCTGTGAAAACCGCGTGTTCGCATTTGAGCCACAAGCTGCGGGAGTGGTAATCGATAGCCGCCCGCGCATACGGGTCAACAGTTGCCGACGTTTCTCAGCTAGCACCCACTCCCTTTTCAGGTTTTTTGTAATCACCATACTGAATGCACGTAGACAACATGGATTTGAATTTCAATGTAGGCTATTCCATTAATTTCTACATCTTACGCGTCCGACCTGGTCGCCTATAAGGTTAACTTAACCGCTAAAGGTAGCACTAAATGTCCACTAGTACTAATGCCTAGTGTGCGGGCACTCTTAAACTGACAGATAACTAACATGTATAATAATTGTATTAGGACAAGAATGGGTGTCGAATGACATAGCTATGGGACAGTCAAATCCTGGATATAGAGATCTATGACCTTCAGAATATAGTGTTTATCAAAAGTAAGAAATATGCTGTATGTTGCTCTATGACCTAGATAAATGAACGAGTTTCTAAAAAAAACACTGTGCGTACAATCAAAAAATAAAGTACTCTATTTGTTATCTCCCAAAAAGCTTTTTCTTCATTAATGGACATAAACATTAATGCACATTTATTTGTTGTGTCAGCTTGCTTGCCTGGATGCTGAAATGGAGGACGACGAGGCGCGGTCAGAAGCCACGTTCCGGTTTACAGTTCACAACTTCAGAAGTCTCAAGGACTCAGTGCTCTCGCAGCCGTGCTATGTCCGCAACTTGCCATGGAAGATCATGGTCATGCCCCGTCAGACACCCTCGCCCGACCGTCAGCAGCAAAAGTCGCTCGGGTTCTTCCTTCAGTGCAACGGGGAGAGTGAATCATCTAGCTGGTCCTGTTACGCTATGGCTGAACTGCGACTCCTATCAAACAAACCTGACACCGAACCATTCTTCAGGAAAATACAGCATTTGTTTTATAGGTTTGTATACTAGTGTCACCGTCAGTAGTCACTTAAGGTACTTATCCCACCACCATTTTATAATAGCTGCTATGAATATTGTTTATCTACGAAGTCATATGATATTCTTGGATGTTAAAATAATCTATAATTCATTTTATTTGTAAAGAGTAACAGTATATGTTAATGTACTGTGTGATATAATTATTCTCTATGTGAAAGATAAATTCTTTAGTTAAGTTGAAGTTTTATATATTTTTGATGATAGCTATTTTTTTTGATTACTCCTATATCACATTGCTTGTCACTCAGATGGTTTTGGTGGGACAATTTCCTTGAGGATTTCATACTATTTTTAAAATTACCACACTCAGGTCTTATTTTTGCTATCAATATTTTAATGCAGCAATAATTACAGTAAGGAAAACGATTGGGGTTTCTCCCATTTTATGGCCTGGAATGATGTGTTGGATCCCGAGAAGGGCTACATAAAGGATGACGCTATCACCCTAGAGGTGCACGTCACCGCTGAAGCGCCTCACGGGGTCTCCTGGGACTCCAAGAAACATACTGGCTATGTTGGTAAGTAAAATTTAATGCACCGGACCGGGTTCACCTCGGAGGTTTGTATAGCGATATTTATGGTACTCATTTAGCATGCTCTCAAATCGATATGCTGTTTCTTTACTATTATGTAAATAAACAATCATTTTTACACTGGTTTAAATATGTAAAAACTTTAGGTAAGTATGAACATTTTCAATCATAGTTCAGCTGGTTATCAAATAATGAATTATTCTTGAACGTTGTGATTATTGTAAAGTGATCTGGTTTTATCATTTTACGATGAGGATTATATTACTGTGCCATATTTTCGGGAAGTTTTTTTTTGAATGTTTTCGTTTTCCTACAGGTCTCAAGAATCAAGGCGCAACCTGTTACATGAATTCCCTCCTACAGACCTTATATTTTACCAATCAATTGAGAAAGGCTGTATACAAAATGCCTACCGAATCTGATGATAGTACTAGGTATCCAATTAGATTACGTTTGTTTAAGAATGTAAATATAAGAAACTACGGCGCCACTTTTTCCAATAATGATATTTCTATTTATACCTTCTCTTATCCGACTCCATTATTATACGCTCATCGACAACCAAATGGTGACAAGTACTTACACAATTGCCGGATTTTTGGATACGGAATACAAAGTGTCTAGTATCGTTAACAGAAAATAGGAATATTTGAGGGTCTTATGTGACCCTACAGGTAACATTGAATGCGCGTTAACGCGTGGACGAGTCGCGGAATGGTTGATTATCATCAGTTACAACACGTGGATCAAGCTAGAGTATTATCAACACGGTATTTTCTTTGACATTTATTCTAATTCGTCATGACCAAACCGTACTTTTGCAATGTGGACACTTTTGCAAACTTGTCTCAAGGGAATTCTACAAGCGTTAAAAGTTGTTTAAATCAGCGTCGCGACGCGCCCAAAGAAATACCGCACTTCTGGTGGGAAATTTTGCTGTTAAACACATCAAATATAATCAGTGATGAAAACACATTTTTGTACCAATCATAAATATTCAATTAAAAGTATATTAGTGCTACCGAATACTAATCAAAATGGCCACGTGTCTCACGATTCGATTTCGCTTGTGCGCCTATGTTCGGTAAGTTGTATCAAATATTAGTCAAAAGTAAAAGGAATATTTTTTATAATAAAAGCGACCAAAGGAGACTGAAACAGTGGCGCCATTGTAATCCCGTTCTGTAAACGTACATATTACTAACTTTTATTGTTTAAATTCCTTTTATTTCACTTTTAGGTCCGTTGCGCTGGCGTTGCAAAGAGTGTTTTACGAATTGCAGTTTTCCGATAAACCTGTAGGTACAAAGAAGCTTACGAAGAGTTTTGGCTGGGAGACACTGGATTCTTTCATGCAACATGACGTCCAAGAATTTTTGAGGGTATGTATTAATTGCAAATGCCTTGTCAGGGTCAGATTAAGGAAGTATCGTCTCGGAGTTCGACCGCATGGCGGCAGTACTGGCGTCCAAACGATGCGATGCGACACTGATGATAATTATATTTGTCCTGCTTTAAGTGGGTCTGGATTTGGACAAACATGTTTATATGTTACTACTATACTTTTGGTGCATAGCTTGTGTAACTAAAGTGAAAGCTATCTTACTACTGCATGTGCCTTTAAAATTGGACATGGATTGGATTTGACTTGATGGCTCTTCCTATGTTATTAGTGGGGTTGGAATCTCGCACTGTTAGACATTGCTTCCTTTTAAATCTTGCGATTACTTTACCTCTCAGCTGACTTGCACATTTGTCTTAAGCTAGTATAA
This sequence comes from Agara michaeli, assembly GCA_018245675.1. Classification (NCBI taxonomy): domain Eukaryota; kingdom Metazoa; phylum Arthropoda; class Insecta; order Lepidoptera; family Hesperiidae; genus Agara; species Agara michaeli. The sequence goes on along the minus strand of DWDX01005373.1, from coordinate 6,512 downwards.
TGCGCATGCGTCGATATAACTCTGTAACTAATACAGTAATTTCTTTGAAGCCTAAATATAGATGTAGATATCTGTGGGCTGAAATGATGATTATTTGTTTTTAACAACATTTTAATCATCAGTCGTGGACCTATGAATCTTGGCAGTTATTCAATTACTAAACGATTACTAAACGGTACACACTCGGAGCTTGACAGTATTTCAGTTCCCAAATGATTCCTACACGCACACTTATATCTTGACAGTAATTTCGTTCCTACACGTTTCCTAAACGCACACACTTATATCTTGACAGTAATTTCGTTCCTACACGTTTCCTAAACGCACACACTTATATCTTGACAGTAATTTCATTCCTACACTTTTCTAAACGCACACACTTATATCTTGACAGTAATACAGTTAGTAAACTATTATGGCACTTCGCAAACTTGGATCTTGACATTCATAAATCTTCTATTAGTAAACGATTCCTCGTTTACCGATTCATGGCTATTATTATATTAGTGCAAAGGGAATTGAATAAAGCAATTGGAATTCAACATTTGTTTCCTTGCCAGGTTCTGCTGGATAAGCTGGAGAGCAAGATGAAGGGCACGTGTGTCGAGGGCACGGTGCCGCGGTTGTTCGAGGGCAAGATGACGTCATACATCAAGTGCAAGAACGTCAACGTGTCCAGCACACGCGTGGAGACATTCTACGACATCCAGCTGAACATCAAGGGCAAGAAGAACAGTGAGTACTGTTATTAACCATGTGTTGTGCTAAGAATAACAATAAATAGACCATGTCGAAGTGCCAATTGGAACCGCCATACATACATACCGTTACGCCAGGTCCCTAACGAGGTAGGCAGAAAGCATCGAGTACCAAATATCTCTGTCCTTACAAAATTGGAACCGCCCGTCTTATATAAGTCAAATGGTCGACAACCGTTGGGGAAGAAAGGTCTTTTGAGTTACGTATCGGTATAAGGATCACAGGTCAATCGCTGCATTCAGAACGCCCACAACGATGCGTTAGCAGCAGTGACTAGGGAAGGCATATATTCAACAGATCTCTAAACATTGATGGATGGATGTGTGTGTGGCAAATAAATTATTGCTGTAATTATTATTAAACATAGGAAGTAGTTTGGGTGCCTGAATATACTGTATATTTTATTTAGTTGCTGCTTGTTGGATTAATGTTTCATAGTGCTACTGTTAGTTGAAATAGATTTATTATATTTGCCAATTACATTGCAGTCGACGAGTCGTTCAAGGACTATATCAGCACCGAGACGCTGGACGGCGAGAACAAGTACGACGCGGGCGAGCACGGGCTGCAGGAGGCGGAGAAGGGGGTGATATTCGCGTCGTTCCCGCCCGTGTTGCATCTACACCTCATGCGGTTCCAATACGATCCGATCACGGACAGCTCTGTGAAGTTTAACGATAGGTAAGTTTTCGGTTCTAAATAAGAATAAATAGTACATTCTTCATTGAACAGCATAATATGTACCTATTCTCTAATTTCGAATCGATTTTTTTATATATGCTGAAAGCAAACAATGTTTCTCTATTAATATGCATGTCCTTGAAGTATCTACAGCTACGATACAAGTATGTAATATAAATTTTTGTTCCTCAGATTTGAATTTTACGAACATATCAATTTGGATGCGTATTTACAAGAGAAGCCAGAGACTCCGGCTGACTACACGTTGCACGCGGTGCTGGTGCACTCGGGCGACAACCACGGCGGTCACTACGTCGTATTTATCAATCCCAAAGGAGATGGGAAGGTTAGCAATGTAAGAACTGATTTTTATAATAACATGCTATAACAATCTGTAGACGTTGCAAGCGGTCATTGTAAAACGTTTCTTTGCTTTAGTTCTATCGTCAGTCGGTTTAGATTTGTAAAATGTTTATTACACATATACAAGTTGCGTTGGCTTTCGTATGTTTGACAACAACAACAACAACAAGATACCATCACGCCAGGTCGCTAACGGGGTGGGCAGAAAGCACCGAGTGCCAAGCATCTCTGTCGTTATGAATCTGACGTGCTTCGTCTACATTGTATCTTATTCTAAAAAAAAAATTGTTTTCGTCCAGTGGTGCAAGTTCGACGACGACGTGGTGTCGCGCTGCACGAAGCAGGAGGCCATCGAGTACAACTACGGCGGGCACGACGAGGACATGGCGCTCACCGTGCGCCACTGCACCAACGCCTACATGTTGGTGTACATCAGGTCAGCTATGAATACCCTTATATCGTGTTTCCAATTGTAAAAGTAAAGCTTTCGGCATATGAATAGAATTTCTAGAAAAAACTCACAGGTGAACTCTTATCTTACGTGGTATGATTTATTCGTTCAATTTAAGTGTGTAGTATTCTCTAGTCTGAGTCATTTGTTTCCATTCCGAATGTTACTGTCATTGAACTTAGACTTATTATTTGAAGGTTTCGATTGGTTATTCTGATGGTCTGATGGCTATTGAACCTTATTGTTAAGCCAGGTTTTGTGGGTTTGATTCTTATTCACGACTAATAGTTGTTTGGTAAGAAATAATATTTGTTTTTTTTGTGTAAAAGTACAATAACATTTTATTTATGTTTGTGTATGCAGTAAATTAGTAATCTAAAGATGTATGTAATGAAATTTTATGGGCATGTCACAAGTAGCAATTTCTACGTTGCAGAGATTCTCAGCTGAAAACTGTTTTACAAGAGGTGACACAAGCCGACATACCGACGGAGCTCAGCGAGCGGCTCGCGGAAGAGAAGCGCATCGAAACCGTACGTGGTTTCCAATTATGTCATGACTGACCTTTTTAAAACAATTGTGTAAAAAAGAAAACACGATTAAAAATCTTTTTTAAAATAAATTTGATCGATATTGTTCCAATTTATGATAGATATTGTTGCCTGCATATAGATCTTTGTTCACATAAATTTGTCATTAATTGAATAAGTTTGTCAAGTATTGTCAAAATGTAAATGATTAACAATATTCCTAGATTCGTCGTAAAGAGCGCAACGAGGCGCATCTGTACATGAACGTGAACGTGGTACTGGAGGAGTCGTTCGACGGCCACCAGGGCAACGACCTTTACGACCCGGAGCGGGCGCACTACAGGGTGTTCCGTGTACGCAAGCAGGCGACGGTCGCGGAGCTGATGGACATCTTGGCTGAAAATTTCCGTTATCCTCTCAAGCATTTACGTCCGTGGCCTTTTAGTGCGCGTTCTAATCAGGTTGGTTTAAATATAACACATTTTAGTATACTTCACACAATTGGAGGGTGGTAGAACATCTAAACATTTATGAAGAAGTACCAGTGCAACACCTACTTTCACCGTGGAGCAGATATTTTTTTAAACAATGACGCTTCTTACCCCAAATGGTCTCTGTTGGGGTTTGCATGCGTAATAACAAGGTGATGATTGAATAGTACGCAACATAGTTGTGAATATCCTTGGTATGATAATGAACAGATTGCTGGTCAACTTTTCCTGATCCAAAGTAACATTTCCAGTCATAACGAATTTTTAAAGCGGCATGAGCCGTACCGAATTATTATTAGACTTTTGGGTTGTAACTTGTCGTCAAAAACCATAAATCATGTTGGGACGCTGACTCTTTATTAAGTTGGTTTTTGTAAAATGAATGCTGCACTGATTAAACTCCAACAACTGTATCGTACGCAATACGTATTCAGACGGTAATCTGAATCTCCTCTAAACAGACCTGCAGACCGACGTGCCTCGACATACTCAGCGAACAGAACAAAACTGTCGCCGACGTATCGGAGAACATGAACCCGTGGAATATATTCCTGGAGATGCTGCCCCCGGACTCGGGGTTCAGCGCGTTGCCACCGTTCGATAAAGAGAATGACGTGATCCTATTCTTCAAGTTCTACGATCCTAAACAGAAGCGCATACACTACTGTGGACACCATTACCTGCCGATCGCCAGCAAGCCCGCCGACCTTATACCGATACTTAACAAACGTGCAGGTTTGTTCAATTTCTATTTTCGGTCTTTCCAAAAGGTGCTTCAGTTCAATCAGCGTCGAAGGGTACTAATGTAATTGTGATACAAGTAGACGGTAGACAAACATTTTTGTATATTCATAGTTGTGGTATTCATTTGCTATTTTCTCTTACATATGTATATTGAGAGAGTGTTGAATGTAAAAGAAGCGCTTAAAATATGTAAGGACAGAGATATTTGGCAATTGCTGCTTTCTGCCTTTCCCATTAGAGACTTGGTGCGATGATATAACAATATATTTTACATATATACTCTTGCAGCCAAAGGAAGCCATTAAAACAAATGATTGTAAGTGTTCCCTTATTCTCAACTCCTCAGGTTTTCCTCCCGACACGCCACTAGTGTTGTACGAAGAGATCAAGCCCGACTACGTTGAGAAGATCAATAACTACAATGACCCTCTCGAAAAGGTATTATTTATCAGTTTTATGCCATGACCTTTCTCTTAGTCCTAAGCGTACAAAAATGTATATTAAATAGGCAAAAGATCATTCCATAGATACTCCACATTATATTGAAAACTTTATACAGTAAATGATTCTGAACAGTGGTGAAGGGTATTCAAAAGGTGTTAAGAATATGGAGAAATTTATATCCACATAATGTGATCTGGAACCATTAATTTTATATTATAATCTTTATACATTTTTTAATGAACAATTTATTAGCTAAGTTAGTGTCAGAAAGAATATATCAATTATATGATAGCCAATATGAGATCTTAGCTTATTAATTAATCTATGCTAAACAAAGAATATACTTTAGTTTAATAACATGGGCATATAGATATTATACAATTATTAGATCAATCCATATTTTGCCTTTTATACCATTTTATATATACAGATATTACATACATATGTAAGGATATTATAATTAAAAAGATCAAAAACATAATGCATTTAACCTATAATAGGAAGTAATGCAGAAGCCCTTCGCCACTGCACTTCAATAATATTTTGAAAGTTCACGTAAAAAGTATATGTAATAAAATACATTCAGATTTTGTTCCTTCAACATTAGTTACATCTATTAATAGATTAGTCTCTAAAACAATAAATTTGCATTTAAAATAGATACAGTTATATTTTTATTATACAGTATTATAGATATGTTTATTTGGCTATTTCAATTTCTATTGCCAAATATTTTGCATTATAAAATGATATTATTGTATGTAATATATATTATGCCCAGTCTCTCTCTGCTAATCTATGACAGTAATCAATTTGTAGCATACATGTCTGTCTGGGGAAGGTATGAATCGAGAGGTATTGACGATTTTACATTTATTTTCGCTTCATTGCTTAGTTGATTTGGATTAATATGAGTATGTCAATTAGTGTATCGAAATTAAAGCACGCTTTCCGCTTCATCTTGCACACTGAGTGTATGTATTTAAACATGAAATTGTATTGATTTATTTTTATATTAAAATTTAATCAATATTGACATTTATTTTATTCACAAAGTTTATTATAATTGCGCAATTTAGCGACGAAAGAAATAAATCCATACAAGTCACAGAGTATGACATCGTTGTGTTTAGTTAGTGCGAGGGTGATATAAATTATAGAACGATAAAATTCAGAGGTTCCAACGATTTTGTATATGTATTTCGAAATTATATTCAATTAATCTTCTTGCAAAGGAGAGATGTTGTGATCGAACTATTTTCAAATTGTCTGGGTATGGCTGTGTCTCCTTGTTTACATGTGGACAACAAACTAAAACCTCTTACTAAGAAGTAAGATAACCGTTTATGTTTTAGAACTTTACTCGACATGATTTGTTTATAGTTGTACTATATTCTCCACGGTTTGGTCTATTATGTCAGTGTCCTCTAATGTCAAATGTTTAAGCCACAGCAGTAAATAAATGGCTTTAATAGGCATTAAAAGAGATAATTTAGTGGCGCGTAGATATGAAGGGTTCGGGGGACGGTAGAAGCGATTCGATATGGTCAAGGCTAGATAAGAGTTGGAGCCTCTGGAGCGTTCTGGTAGCGCGGGCACGCGGCGCTGTGCGCGGCGCGTCGCTCGGGTTGAGTCGTGTGCACGCGGCCAGGTATTGGACGAGCTGATGGACGGCGACATCATCGTGTTCGAGCGCGCCGACTACCGGCACGACGAGCTCGAGCTGCCCACGTGCCAGGACTACTTCAAGTACATATTCTACAAGGTGGAAGTGCAGTTTGTCGACAAGAGCGTGCCCAACGACCCCGGGTGAGTGTGCCCCAGCTAATGTCACATCACCTAGATAATTTTGGAAATTTTAAAATTGAGTTTCATTTTTGTAAAGTTTCTTTGTGTTACTAACATAACAGAGTAGCAAAACGATAAATACAAGTTTTTGATTGCATAGAAAGTAGTAAACTCTAGCCGTATATTTGTGCCAGCAACATTTATTTTGACACGGCGTATGTTGCAGGTTCACAATGGAACTGTCGATGCAGATGCGTTACG
>DWDX01005372.1:0-10586 GCA_018245675.1 Agara michaeli | reverse complement strand
GTAACTGGTGAAATGTGGGGGTGTACTACACTCCTCTGCCTACCCCTTAGGGGATTACAGGCGTAATGTTACGTTTTTAAATACATTATTATTACGAAGATAAGGCGCGTTCCAACTCAGGGACGGTACGTATCTCTGATCTCAGATAGATGTTTTATGTCAGTTTTGTTAGTCCGATGCTTTGATGCAGCTATCTATATAATGGGTCTCATTGTAAACATTAAGGAATGTGGCCTACTTTGATTGAATACATTTTTCCCCTTTATTTAATACCAATACGAATTATGTAAAGAAAATGTATTTAAATCTTTTTGACTTATTAAAATAAAAAAAATTAAATACACATGTTTTTTAATTTAATTCAAATTGAGAATGAGTTTTGGTTTAGACGAGAGACAACTGTGAGACAAAATGATGTCCTAATATCTTATATTCCAAGACCCAATGACTTGGTTAATTTATTCCTGGATGAATATTTTCATGATGTAACCTGACATGCTGGGACTAATAGACATACGCAATAACGGACTGCGGTAATTTGATATATGGGCACCGTACCAATAACTTTGTGTTAGCTTGGTTAGTCACTGTTAAATTAATGACGCCATCTTGTCTATTAAAACAGGATTAAAGTGAGCGTCATGTTCCCTCGTCTGCATCACGTTCGTAATTTAAATTTGTCATCACAATTATTACTGTAGAGTTGTTTCACTTTCAAGTTCAAAATGATTGTGTAATTTCAAAGCGATGTGAGTGTCGCGATGCATCCCAAAGCTATGGCCACGTGGAAAGAAGAGAACTAGGACTCTAGAACTTTCTATGTATCGATTTTGGTTTGACTATAAGGCGAGGTTGCGGCCAAAAACAAGTCTACCATAAATACAGTAATAAAAAACGTATCTGCTTATAACCAGATAAATTTACTCCGTAAAATAGCGGCGAAACCGCATTTCATTCGTTTTGTTTTCGGGATTAAATTAATGAACTTTAATTGGCATGAATGTATTATTTAATGCCTTAAAAGTCCCTCAAATTCCTTGGGCAGGTTTATGAATGATAATATAGGATTTAATTTTATATATCAACAGCTAAATAAAAGTTTACACTTAGGTACAATTTATCAGTTATGTACATACTTTATGAGAAATTGAAGATGCAATATAATTTACGTACTAATTTAGTTTTAATGAGATTTACAATGAAAAATACTAACAATATTCTTATAATTTGCCATATAATAATATGTTATTGAAGATATAATTATATACGTTTTTAATTTTTTACACGCTATAAACATTGTTTTCCCCGAGTAAATAAACCATGGAATCCGTGAAGTGATTACTACGACGGAATTTCTGTTCTATAAGATATTGGGCTTGAAGGACCAAGTGAAGGAAGATATTGCAAATATATCATTATGTACAGTATTATATAAGGTAACTAATTAAACATAACATGATGTGAATAACCCTGAAGAATCATTTAAAGGTCCTTTGAGAGTCGAGTTAGTTTAGTCGGACCGGTCACGATTATTCGCTACGTTCAAATATCTTAGAACATTCTAGACGAGAAACAATAATGAACTCATTTAGGCAGCACTACAATCTATTAACACAGCCAACTGGGTTGTACGAATCTAGTTTCTAAAGGTCTAGTCACACTATAAACAACAACCAAGTGATAAAGTTCTAGTCACACTATAAACAACAACCAAGTGATGGAGTAGTGCGGATAAATATTTTTTTAAAATCCAGATTGAAAATTAATAAGGCAACCGTAAAACAAAACCAGTTCTCTATTTGGATTTACTTGATTGGCGGATGGAAGGTGCTAATTCCCATGAAAATATTTGTCATTTTAAAAATTATTTATTCACAATCAAAATCACTTTGTTCTATTTTACAAGGCAAAAATTCGCTTGTCGTTAGTCCCTCGCCGTTTACGCGTGTGACTAGTTAACAAAGTAATTGTATATTCAATATCGTTCGGCTTGAAACGTTTGGACCGTGCAAAATAGAATAATGGACAGATTTAGGTATAAACACTACAATTTACTTAGAAGCCGCTTATTTCGTCTGCGTTTTAAGCTCAGACCGCGATACGACACTTTTAACTCAAACCGGTCAGAATCGTGCTTTAAGTGCCTTTGAAAGTTCTTAGTTGTCTAATAGTTATATTTCGTTTGCTATCGATAGGTAAATTATTTATTACAGTCTTGAGCTCTCGAGTAAATTAACTGGTATAAATATTGTACTTTTGACAGCACATACGCCACTCACGGTTAAGAAATAAAAAAGTATGCGTGTGAACGATTATGATATATATCGAATAGAAAACGAGGCTATATGAACGCATCTTCTAAAATGACAAGTCATTGGTCAAAAACAAAAACGAAAACAGAAGCAGAACAAAAACAAAAACAATACCTGTACCATATATAGTCGTTCCAAGTGTTCTACCAGAAATTAAATCTAAAATTAGGCGGAAAACGATGCCATAGAGTAGTCAGTTGCCATAAGCGGCTGACGTCGCATCCGTTACATGTTACACTCGATTTTACTCCTTATAAATTTTCCGTACCGGGCCTTATAACTCAAATCGTTTCTTAAGGAGTAAACACCAACAATGAAAACTTCAATACCTGCTTACTACATAATGTGCTACCGACATTAGTGTATTTCTTCACACTTAGAAATAACTTTGTACCAAGGTGTAAATTGATACTACAATATCTGTTTAGAGTCTAAACCTTCGATTAGTATGCGAATTATCCAGAAATAGTACTAGAATTAGGGCGAACCGTCAACAATACACTATTCAATATTTAATCCTTCGGCTTCCTTGTAATAAAATAGTAATGCAATTTATGTATGCAAATTTTATTACAACATTTAATAATAGCGAACACTATACTTGAAACATTCCTCGCCCACTGCCCACAGACAGATAAAGTCTGGTTTTATTAAGATACAAAATAATATTTACCATTTGTACTGGTTGTCAGTGAAGAGAGAATTTGAAGCTTCAGTTGTAATAGCACATTCATTACAGTTTTATGAGTCGGTTATGTGAGCGCTAATGCCGTGGTATTAATATCTCTTGTAAAATTTCAGACACTTTGTTGCATCGTTTTTGTTTTCACTTGGCGACAATAGCTCGCTTGGATATTTGCATATTCTAGAACAAAGGCGTCCTAACTACCTGTTCATATGTGTCCAATCGCGCGCAAGTCACGACCTGCGTTATGTATGCAGCTGCACATATTTTCAAACGTGCCTTGTGGATTTTTGTATATCTCTTGCGGATGTTACAAAGAAATTGTCATTTACGTAATAGTGAATGGTTCCAGATGCTTATGGACATCTGTTTAATTTTAGTTTTGTTGTTTACGGTACATATATTTCAGTGTCTGTCTACGCTGCCGCAAGATCATTCAAACCCAACGTCAAAGCTGGCGTAACTTAGCATTTATAATGTTATTAAATAAATGATTATTTTGAAGATTAGGTCTTTACACTTAGTGCAATCTTCGTATTCGATATGTTGAAGTTGATTTATTTACTGATGAATAGCGTTTCTTGCACCAGTTTGTCGCAGTTGCAATATCTCCATATTTTTAACTTGTTCAAGTTCAAAAAGGGTTCTTTATTAACCTACAATTCAATATGATCCTTGAAAACAATTATTTGGTCAATCAAACGGTAATCTAAAACGAGAACATTTAGGGTAAAGCAGTACGAAGGTATGATACGCTGGTAGATGGTATTGGTAGGTATGGCTATATTGCTTTATCCTCGAATGTGCCAAATTTGAAAATCTAATGCAAATATAATCAACACTGCATTCCATTGTAATTAATGCATCCTAATCTAATCTATTTTTTATTGCTTATATCTGGTTTTACATAATTATTTTGGTCGGACCGACATTTACGTATTACGTAAAATATATTACGGCTGTTAAAACTATCGACATAATCAATGAGAGATGAAATAAAAAAAAAACGAAATTAATAAAGCAGAAACAACTCGTAGCCATGATTCATAATAGCGGACCATATCAACAGAGACCCTGACATTCACATACAACACGATTTGTTGTACTTTTTATCGAAGCCTGATATTTCTTTGTCGCTTTGCTTCAGATTCTTTTATCTTAGATTTAACGTTTAATTAACAATAGCCATAAAGCATACTATGTTGTCGGAAACGGATATAAGTGTCACGACTATTCGTGGTCACGTTCGGTGTAACATGCGGCTATATATTCAGAGGCCATCAACGGTAACTGGGGCTATAAAATGTTGAACAAAGGAGTTACTAGGTTATCATGCGTTGTGTAGGGTTGCACCAGATACAGATTGCCGCGGCCCAGACAACAGGCGAAGCGTTGGCACACCGTTGGGTTTCAGTGACCAGTCCGGGCACTCTGCCAGTGAGTCTCACAGCCTTTCGACTTCCCCGGCCGTGACATGCGTAAAGACATTTTCCCACGTAAAAAAAAAGATACAAATGGGCCTACTAGTTTGGAAAAGAACTATCACAATTTTTATGGGTTTGCGAGTAATAAGGTCATTTTCCGATTCTTTTAATGCAGAATTTAAAACAACGAGATTATGTTAAAATATGAAAGTTATTAAGCATTAAGCGTAATAGTTTTTTAAATAACTGTTATGTAGGGTTATAAAATTATTATCTACACAAATGAGATCGGTGACAACCCTATCAATTTAACTTGGCTATGAATTTATACAGGAAGTTACGGAAATATCCGTTTGTATTTAATCACATTTGAGGGGAAAAAAATATGTACCGATACATTACGGCCTGAATTTATTACAAAATAAGATATAAGAAATATGATAATATAAGTAGTGAGTCAAATTCAAGCGGCAAATATCTTACCTGCTTTCCACTACCTTTTGAAAGATAGACGAGGAAATAAATACAATATTTTACTTAGGGAAGGTAAAAGTTTTTTGGTAAAAGGGAAATATCGCAACGGATTTATTTATCGTCTTTCGTATTTTGTTTAAACATTTTTTTTTTATAGTAATTTATCCCTATATTATTTTTATGTTATATGATGTAAAAACGTAACATCTCGCCTGTAATGCCCTAATGTTATATGATATAGTTATTATCTCATTATTAAAATAGTTCCAAGTCGAATATAATTCGCTTAAATAATCATGTGGAACCTTCCAACCTACAGTTGACCAGGTTTAACCGTTCTCAGAAAAAAGCTGTATGTGAATATAATTGATATTGGATAAATCTTTGTTAGATCAGTGTTAATAAGCTTTTGTAATTGTCAAGGGATAATTGTCAAGGCAATAGGCTCACCACCTATTCCATTGTGGGACTTAAACGTAACTGGTGAAATGTGGGGGTGTACTACAACACTCCTCTGCTTACCCCTTAGGGGATTACAGGCGTGATGTTATGTTTTAAGGGATTTCGGGTTTTTCATAGCTACTCGCTACTCTCTTGCGGCGAAACAGTTCGTTAGACTGTCTTAGGTTATTATGCAAAAATGTGACCCATATTGTTAATTATATATATATAATTAAGTAATTACGATCTAATTAGTGGTTTTATTAAATACAGATTATATCAACGGACAATTTCGCATGATAATGACGATAGATTAATGATATAAATATTATTATAGTAATTAAATGTGATGTACAAACGCCGTTTCTTATTACTACAGTTTTGTGTTTTAGATTAAATGGCTTTGTAAGTCGAGGATCTGCGCTGCTACAATATTTCTGAGATTTACTTGGAACAGAAGATGTCTCAGTTTTCGTTTATTCCACTTTTAAGGCACCTACACAAGAGAATAAGAAATATTAGCTATACTTTCATCATAATTCTGTTCCATGAAGAGGCGCTAGAAACTTGTTTTTGCATATACATAATATAAACATATTTATTTGACTTATATTTTATCTGAAATGAAACTTTATATAGTTCAATTTTATTATTTATATATTGTAACATAATATTATGGAACATTCACATAACAAGATTAAATTATAATAATTACTTCATTTTTTAAAATAAGACTTATAACAGAAAATCTAATTATACATAAGTCAGAATTAACAAATTTTTCGATTTCTTAAGAATCGTTTGTAGCGTATTGCAGATATATTGTATCATTATACGTTTTCTTATATTGTATTACGTTATTTTTTTTACGCTATTCATGTAAGCGTAATTGTTAAATTATTCTATTGTTACAATTAATTGGATGTAAAAATACCACTTGGCTTATTACGATAATGATGTACATTGTATAATAAAAAAAATGCGCTATTATTATACAAAGGTAAGTAATTCATTGATATTATTCAGTAATTTATGATTGTGTCTTCATATTTGCAAATCGCTTTACAAAAATGAATAATATTCCTATTAAATATTGTTAGGTATTTCAGCCACATCCTTTCAGATTATGCATATCAACATTAGATGGTATCTAAAATCAAAAGATATGATTACTATTTGTTCGGATGGTCCAATTAAAATTGTTTTATTAATTATTATGTACGGGTATTGATATAATTAATTAATTGATGTTGTTGTATATTTCGAAGCGTCATTCACCGACTTTGGGCGTCTCCCAAGCTGTGGTCGGGTGAAAAAAGTCTTCGAGAAAAACTTCCAATTGTGCTTTATAATAAAAAATATGTTTGTTACACTTCTCTTCTCATTCTTTCTCACATAGGTGGTACATAATACAAATTAAACTAAATATTAATTACAGATACATTCACATGAATAGTTGCCATTGCAGTTGTCTATGTTAATTTTATCTACAACAATGAAGTATTTTTGTTCTATCAATTTCGCTATTCAAAGAATTCTTACACATGTTTGAATCAATTTGGTGGTTATAGATTTGTGTAACTAATATCTATGTGATAAGGTTCCATTTAAATGTAGGCCGTAGCTTCCTGTTCACGCGTGGCCTCATCTCCGTAGCCGTAGCACGGTCACGCTACGCTCGTAGCTCAGTTTTTTTAAAACCGTAACCTTGATAGATTATCGTCGCTACGCCTAATAGATATTAGATTGTCCAACGATTATACTGTATTAAGACAAGTCTAGATAGTTAATGATAGACTAACAAAGTGCGCACTAAAGGTCACTACTATACGGCTAGGCAACAGACCGCTTTTGTCTGTCTCTTTTATTTCCGGCTCAATTCACGAGTGAGTCATAACGAATACTAATAATTGTTATTAGAGATCAACATATCAGTTATTGTTCAATATGTAAAAAACATTTGTACATTTTCTCGTTCATTTCGAAACTTTTCCAGTTAGAATGTTTTCAGAATACTAAACAAAAGAAACTTGGACCCAGTTCGTACTTGTAGAAGGCATCTTGTTTTTTTTTCCACATTTTCCTCGATGTATAAATGTTCCTCTTGCTAGCTTTTCTTATGTTTTGATTTCTTTTATTAAAGATTCGAAAGCAATATAATTTATGTTTTGCTTTATTTCCAATTGTTACACGATAAGTAATTTAATTTAGTTCTTAAGTGTATTCACTGTTCGAGAGCACGGGGTGCAATTAAGTCGAAAGGGACTTGATATTTTCTCTGTGGCATTTTAATGTTCCCAGATGCGTTGTTGAAGTTTTTCCAACACTAAATGATTGTGCCATGTACATACGGTGGTAGGCTACTACCCACTAAAATGCTAATTTTATATGAGTAATTATCTTTTATAAACTATGACAAAATAGGCGGATGGCTTTAAGTATTCGAAGCGTTCAATAATAATAATAATAATAATACGAAAATATTAAATCTAGTTAAAAACCATACATTCGTATATCGCTCTGTACCAGATAATTGGACATAACAATAATTACTTGTAAGTAAATTGCAATATCTCGAAAGGCGATCAATGAACTTAACGCCTTGCTATTGAACGTGGTCAAGGTGTTCTGTGCTGTCACTCGCTGCTGGCCATGACAGCGTCAGATACTGACTTTTTAAATTTAAAGACTAGCAAACAAGTATAGAACCTGTTGTATATCACCACTTAACGAGTGATACTTTATACCGGTTTATATAGATATTATTTCATGCCAGTTTCAGCGGATGAACAACGATAAAAAATTTCAAATATAAAAAAAATCTCAACATACAAGTACAAGGTTATATCAGGAGCTGCCGAATCATATTTACATTCGAACAATCAATAGTCAATCTAATTTCAATATTATCTATTCTCCTTCAACATAACAACAGGCAACCTATAGTTTTTTATAAATAATTATCCGGATTGCGGAAGATTTTATGTAGTACTAAAAAAGTTAATAGTTTTCCGATTCGCTTGTCTTATTAAGATAATTGTCGAAACCTGTCAGTAAACGAGTTGGTTACAATACAAATTGAACTAGTATATTCTAGAAACACAGATGTTTACATGGCACAAGTTCATTTAATAGCGAATTAAATAATACTTTTACAGGCGATAATCAATAATTAGAACAAAAAACAGTAACAATTAATTTTTATTCTACATCCATATAAGCAAGAAAATTAATATATCATGTCTGATTCAGAATAGTTACCATTTCAATTACTACATGTGTCATTTTATTTAAATTATGTACAAATACATCGCCAGGAAACCGAGGTTGATCTAATTTCACCGTAATATTTTCTACGGCTGCGAAGTTTCTTAACTTGCATTTGCCTAGGCCTGGCGGTTCAATCCTTCTTTTACTGAGACCTAGCAACGGTACGTTGAGAGATGATGAAGATAATAAATGACAGTAACCTTCATGTAGCCTGTGTCAGTTAGCTGCATATATTTGTGAGAAAAAATGTCCAAAAAACATATTTTGTAATCCTACTATTTTCCTGGAGCAATTAAACTTGAGTTATCCATTTAAATCACAGACGACCTGTCTCTAGACCTTACTTATACATTGCTGTTAAGTTTGTAACTCAATTGTCAACATTGGACCAGTAAAATTAACCTCAAACTGTTTCCCAAAACAGGTTATTCAGGTGAGGTAAATGGCATTGGAGTATTTTTTGAAAATACATGTAGCTTTTTTAAAATGTTGGCCTTCATTACTTAAAACTGTTAAAATCAGTTTAACGATTGACGATAAAGTTAATTTTAATGTAAATGCACGACACGTGCGAGTTGCTTTCAAACCGGGATATAAACTTAACATTATGTACATAGATAGATACTGTAAAATGCTCGTAAGTCTGTTGAGTTTAAGGTCCTTTCGAAAAACAGAATTAGTGCCACATTAAACAGTTAATGCCCTTTGAACTTTAACCCGAGTATCACACTGATTAAAGTTTAACCCGTATGCTATCTGCACGTGGAGGGTTTCAGATCAATAAGTCAATGAAGCGTAGTACAGCGGCCTTAATTAGCTGCTCTCTGCTGAACTGTAACTAAAAACTAGCTACAGGCGTTTATATGTATGTACTAGTTTTTACCCGCGGCTTCGCTCGCGTGGAATTCGGTCTGGCATATTAAGTTTCTTGACAACTCATTTCAAAAGTAAAAAAAAAAACTTAATAGTAAAAAATATATATTTATTCAATCATATCGTGATAACTTTAAAACTATTCGGCCAAATTACTTAGTATGAAGGACAAAGTTTGTCTACATGAAGCGAGAAATCTATTGAATTTAATAAAAGTTTGATAAATATACCAAAATTTGCATTGCAAAATAGTATCTTATTTAATTAAATTTATGGTTCACAATTTTGGTCATAGTGGCTTCCACATAAAAGGTATATGCTGTCGCGGACTTTTATTTAGAACTATACAAGACAAACAATTCTACGGTACGGCATCTTTGTGTAACTCCAATGGTTTAGGCAGCGTACGCCAACATAGCTCTCACAAGCCAGATTTTTTTCAGACTTAATTGACATGTATCGTTATGTTACGACCAAAATTACATAAAATCATTACAAACTGTAGCCTATATTTTATTCCGATGTATAATCTATATTACTGTAAAAGTTTCATGCAAATCCGTACAGTAGTTTTTTCGACAATTAGTAACAAATACACACACAAACTTTCGCATTTATATTATAAAAATTAGTAGGATTTAGTATAGCCGGCGTATGTGCAGTTTTTACATTTTAATCCTTCGGTTTATTGTTCGTCTGTTTATATAACTTTTCTGACTACATGCATATGATATATCGAAGGTGTTGACAGTAAATATGTCGAGTTTTTTTACGTTTTTTTTCATTGCAACCCAGAATTTAATAGCCTAACGGAATATTAAGTGGTGCAATTATTTTATGTATTGTTTGCTTTATTACCTTTATTACTTTTAATTTACTTTTAGTAAACAGTCAACTTAATATGTAAACATGGATACTGGAGAATGTAACGTTAGTTGTTCCTGCATTAATAAAAGCTAGGCCATATCCATATTAGGATGGTAATTATTTCCTTTTATTCTATGCAATACACTTATAGATATGTTCTGCTATACAAACATACATACATACCGTCACGCCAGGTCCCTAACGGGGTAGGCAGAAAGCACCGAGTGCCAAACATCTCTG
>DWDX01005371.1:0-10587 GCA_018245675.1 Agara michaeli | reverse complement strand
CGTAACTGGTGAAATGTGGGGGTGTACTACACTCCTCTGCCTACCCCTTAGGGGATTACAGGCGTGATGTTACTTTTACGTTTTTATTAAGAAAAATAATAAACAAAAGCTTCTATGTAGCTTCTATGTAGCTATATAAAACCACAGTAACACATGTGTTCTAGGAACAGAACCTAACTCAGTATATAGCTCAACTGATCTATCAAGATTGTAAACGCTAAGTCTTCCATATTTGATTTTAAATTAAACGGCATTTCTATGCAGATGCGTTGCAAGCCCAGGGGACTAAGGTAATGGCTTTAGGTCTTAGCGAGTACATACACGTAAATAACTCCCTCGAAACCTGAATACAAGAATGCAAACAATATGTTTAGTGGCAAAATTTACAGAGCGACAGAATTCCCGAGCAACTTCTGAACAGTTATGTCGCTTTCAGATGAAAAATATTCAAATGTCATCAACGTGGCATGTGAAAATAAAAATACATGTAATTAAAAGAATTTAAATGTACAAAATAAACATATTTTTTCAACCAATTGCGAAACTATCATTGGTTGAAGCTATTGAAAGTATAACTTGTAAAATAAGCATCCTTACATTATTAACACAGAAATATTAAACTACTATAATAATTAATAAATTTATGTTTGGTTTTGATCTATGCTCTTCTTTTTTTCTTTCTCTTTTCCTTGTTTTATTTAAGAAAATCAACAGCTACATTACAATATAGTCCCTTAAATTAATTTTGTGTAAAGCCACCACAAAGCCACATACATTGACTACATACAAAGATATAGAGATAGATCTTAATATTTAACGGACAGACGGGGCCTTTTCAAGACTTCGTTATATTGAAAGTGTCGCAGAAATTGTCTGTGGATCGCGTGAACGGGTGTTCGTACCACCTGCCTGTACAAACAAATCACTGTTCTTAATGCCCCACTAATTGTATTTAGTTACAAGTTTATTTGCGTGTTCGGGTAGGCGACAACGTTCTTTCGGCTGTTTAAGATCCTTAATTAATTCTACTTAAGAAGAGATTTTCTTCTGTTTTTATAATGTTAATTTTGTTTTGTTCGCTTTTGAAACCTTTTCGTTTGTAGTGCAGTAAATATTGGTATGTGACAAATGTTAGCTGCGTAAAAGCCTTTTTCCTGTCGTTGCGGTTCTCGCCCGCATGCGCGTCACACGTATCCTATCGTTTATTAGCTTATTTTCCTGCCATGCATGCAACACGCATGCAGAATGCAATGCGCATCTATGAAATAACATGATCTGCACTGTTCGCATGAGGCTGTGGCCACAGGTGGGCACAAACCCGCGTGACAGGAAAAAGACGCCTATTTCATGTCGGTAACAAAAGTCGTTCTTGTGTTCAAAGATGAGATATCAAATTCCAGAATATCTAAGGTTCTACGAGCGAGACGTATGTATATTATGTGAAATACAACTTATCTGTAATTGAGGCAACTAGTGTATGCCGTATTGATTAATGTTAATATAGATTTATTCACCATGAAATCTTTCGCAAGAACTCCAACTCAGCCTTCACAGTTGTATTAAAGATACGAAGTTGATTTTTAACAGTTAGAGGATAACAATGTAACACATTGTATATAACATAAATTTCCCTCTTAGGTACGTCCTAACTCTACAGTAAAATTACCAACGGTCCCAGTATCTAGGCTTATAGATAATATTGTGAAGCGCAAGAAATGTCACAAAACACTCTACAGAGAGAAGCAATTTGTCTGTTACGATTTAAACGAATACCTTTGTGCGGCGTTAAAGGCAAAACATATTAGATATTTATTACTCAAGTGTCTCTTGAAATTTGTTTTTCTTTTTAAGAAACAACACGTCAGTACCACGTCGAATAAAATATCGGTGTCGCTCTTTTATTCCACCTCTAAGAGGTAGGCGATAAACTACGAAATATATTTTGATACAATTAACATGTACTGTATAAAAATATAATGATTGTAGAGAGATCGAGTAACCTTAGAAGTAACAAAGTCACGTTCATTGTTACTTCTCGATATTTATTACTAAAAGGTAGATGTTTTAAAGTCCACGCCACAATGGCAGTGTTACCGATGTTCTCCTTATCCATTTCCTTTCGTGGCAAATAGTCGGAGAACTTCTTCTAGTATATATTTTCATTTTGTTATCTTAAATTTCCACAGTTAACTATCTTTTTCTGGGCTGTAGTCTCACACAACCTTATTCGTCGTCTGCCAAATATCTTAAGCTCTAAGTGTTTACTTTTTATGTCCTACAAAAAATATATTCCATCTAGAACAGTGAAATGCCGCGCTGGGAAAACACAATACACGAATGATTTTGTTTATTTTCTCTTTAAGATTCGAAAAGATGGACTAATGTATTTCATTATTCGTGGATAAGTATTTAGCTTTATTCTTGAAAAGAATAACGCAGACGCAGACGCAGATGTGAGGAACTAAAAGTTAGGGAACAGACCGCTGAATGAATTCTTGGAAAGTTGACATCTTGGAGCAGTGGTTCTAATCCTGACATCTAAAACCGGAGGTCATGTGTTCGACAACATGTCGTTCCATTCAGGACACAAAATTGTCTGATGTTTACGGTTGTTTGTTTGTTTATGAGCTGTCCGGTTAAAATATAACAGTTATATTTGGAATCAGATAGCCGTGCGTGGAATTGTCCCATTTAAAATAAGCTTACCATGGCTTAAACCTTAATCTCTAATATAAGCCATAAAGGAATCTGTGTTTAAATAAGCACTTTTGGCTAAACATATCGTTGAATGTACGCTTATATCCAATACCAAAAACCATTAGGTTCCCAGGAACCAGACAACAGCCAATAATCATCTGCCCAACCAATTTATTCTCGGATCTGTAATGTACGGAGTATGTATGGTATCAGTAATATATGGAGAAACTTGAGAAGAACGTGACTCAGTATAAACCGTAAGTGTAGAAATTTTCGAAACGCTTGATGAAAGTTATGTTGTAACGTTTAGTGTTTCAGAAGCTACTGGAAAATTACTTTTACACCCACCTTTGCTTCCGATAGCAATAAAAAGTAGGGCGGTTCTTAGAGTAATTGTTAAAGGGAGCGCTCCGAGGCCGGAAAGTAATGGTTCAGCTTCTTTAGAGATAAAATCGAGGTGTCGCTTCGCTGGCAATCGCAGTTTTGGTTCTACAGGATGTAAAGATTTTGTTTCATCTATTACATCTTTACTGTAAAAGACTAATTTTGCTCGTATTTCCTTCGGTAGCAAGATTTAACTAGAATAACCACATAGATGATAGTTAACATCATCAGAGAGAAAGGTACCATAATTTGCTTTGACGGCTTCTGATCAGACATTCAATGCAATTCAAAAACGATCATTCAGGGTTGAATAGAAATGCATCTTTATTTACTGTTAGCGTTTCACTTCTATATCCAAAGCAAGTTACCGTATAACCAATGTTGTCTGTTCGTGCTATCAATAATTAAAAAACAAATAAAAATTCGATACAACCTGTACTTTCAACATTCAGATATATTCTTGTAATATTTGCTGAAGTCCGTTTATATTCAGCCAATGCAGCATTTCTCCAGTAATTGGTTGAAGTTATCTAAGTCATTACATCTCGACTTTCCCCTCTTTACCACTTTTATATATTTTCGGTACCTTTTCGTTTGTTTTTCATTCAATTACCTAATCGTATTATCAGTGGAAAATGGCCACGTCGTTGGATGCTTTAAATCAGTAGAAGCAAATTTCTCCTTTGAGGTTATTTGCGAATCCTCTAAGCTGTTAAAATGGACTTTTTATAAATATGGGTCACGTTTTTATAAATATTACGGATAAAGCTAAAATCGTGAGTTTTTTCTATTAAAATATAGAATATTTTATACAGTACCATATATTTAGTAAATGTTTTTGAAACCTGATTTTCACTTTCGATTCCACATTTGTGTTTTTTTACTTTTTACCCGATTCTCTAGTATTTAATGAACTTCAATAGCTGATTTTTTTTCGGCGTAATATGTTTGACACGTGTGTCTTGGCGTGTTAAACTGAGCGGTGGTATTGGAAGCACGGCGCTTTCAAGCGATCTAGATAACACGGCATTTTTCTTCACTGAACCTTGTTCATACCGCTTTAAGGCGATATTCTTAAGGACACGACATAATTCATGCATTATCGCCACTTTGATCAGTATTTTACTAAATGAACGCGTCTCCCAACGATATTTATAGGCGCGGTAGACATAATTTAATAAACAAAGCAGTACCAAGCCGACATTTTAATGCCACCCCGGCCATAGGATCTGATAATGGATCATAACTGGTTTTCACTCTTGGTCGATAGCATTGTAAGACTAGGACCACTTCGTTACGTGCTCCCGGTAAAATGTAAGCGTTGGTCGCTATCGTTAAGCGAAAATCGTATCTGGTGCTGAGCTATTAATAATATTATAATACCGGCAATATCTGATAGGCGGCGAACGCATAAATTTCGCCCGCGTCGCTGAGTTTCATCTTTTTAATGTAAGAATTGTACTGTTCTGGCAAATTCGATGATCGTAAGCCGTGAACTTATTTACTCTCAGTAAGTAGCAATAATTCAGCCGATTTCTCGAATAAATCATTTCGAGAGATTTTCCGTAGCGTTCTATGACTTATGTTATGTTCTAACTTGATTATTTAAATTTTTTCACTGCAATATCAGAATCATAATTCTTTGTCTATTATTATTGTGGGCGTCGATCTCTTCATAATATGTATGTAGATTAAGTAAAAAGGCTTAGGAGAATTCTTAAATTTGGATATCCTATATAATTGTTTACCACTGTACCTAGTATTCACAAAACACCATACTAGTAGAACATATTTAATTCTCATAATTCTGTCGCATTGAAACTCGCTTACGGCAGGTAAGAACGTACATAAAAAAGTCGCCTCATTCATTGTATGACAAATGAGTGACATGGCTCGCGTCGGATGGAGATGGATATCGCGGACGAGAAAGTATAAACATTTACACTGGACTATACAAAAACCGATCGTGGTTCGATTTTGGACTTATCTGTTGTTCTTTGTTGGCGTGACAGGTGCATTAGTGTGCTATCGTAGAACAATTAAATCGGTCGAGCCCCATCATGCTGAGTGGGAGTTTGGTATCTATCGTCGTGCCCTCTGGCGTTTCCATTGCCATGCATCCGGAGTCCGATCGGGAATGCCTTTGTTTCGAAACGAACCCGAAATATTGATCGTGTCTTATGTGAAGTGTTGCCTACCTTCCTCATACCACGAGTAACGCTTGCAGTGTAAACAGATAAATAAGAATAAGCAAAAGTATGTAATAACATTTCTTATTATATGTGGATGGTTATGTCTATTCTTGTCTTTAGCTTTTAATGAAACAAATAAGCTTTAAACTACCTTTAGTTTAAATTAAACCGACTGAAGAATAATCAAGAAATGTCAATACTAACGATGTAACGTGTACAGTAAAAATCTCATTTTATGAAGCAATTTAGTGAGGATCTAAAAGAAGTTCGATTAAAATTTAACCCGTTATTTCGTTATGTGGGTCGGTTAGATCCGTTAAAAATATTTTATTTATATTCAATTCATCGTTGCCTATCTTTTTTATAATTTAGCACACGGGCTTTCTATCACATATGGTCTATATTATATAAGAATTTTACTTATAACATTGATATTTATGTAATGTGTAAATTAACAGATACTTAAAATCTCATATTTGATTTTCAACTAGCTGTGCCTGCGACTTTGTCTGCGTATAGAATTTAAATTGAAATAAAAACAGCTATCTGCCAGTGAAAGTCCCGTCAAAATCGGCTCAGCCGTTCCAGAGATAAGCCGAAATAAACAGACAGACAGAAAAGCAATAATTATAAAAAACGTTATTTTGGTATGTACATGGTATGTATAGTAATATGCATTTAATAAAAAGCGGTTATTTTAATATTATAAACAGACATTCTAATTTTATTTATTTGTATAGATTATTTGTTTAGAGACATTGATAGTATTTCAAGGTGGTCGCAGTGACCGCGTGAACATTTGAAGGTTAAGCTCAGTCGCCTGCGGTCACTTCTGTTCACTGAGAATTCCGGCTATTAAAAGAACATATTTTCACGCACCCAATATTTAGTGTGTGAGTGTCTTAAAAAGTGGTTTTATTACTTTTAAACGGCAGGTAACAGTTCCTTTTTCGTCAGTCGTAAAATGACTATTTGAGAGCGTGTCGGAGAATATTGCCGTACTAAGTGTGGGCAGGCAGTACATTCGTATGAATACACTATTATTTGATGTAATAATGAAACATTTTCATTTGATACTGGAGCATGTTGCACCACGCTCCTCCACTGTCATTTGCTAAAGATGCGCGTCACTGAACCAAAACAATTACTCAGAAAACTACAATTTAAAAAGTATTTATTTTATCTTATTAAAAACCAGTACTAATTTATCGTAATAGGTATTTTATTACTAGCGACAAAACAATACCTCAGAAGTATGTCCCCTTTATTCTAAAGAGGGTTAGTGAAACTAAAAAAAGTACCATATTTTAATACCTTCCAAAATTTACATGATAGTAGAGAAATAAATTTGAAAGCTCGCCCTCCACAAAGCTTCTTCCATTAAAGTTTGCAAGTACTACCAAATTTTGTTAGGCAGTATTTTTCACGAAACCTAGCCGAAAATACACTTTAGAACTAGTGTAGTGGATAGTACTAAGAGCTTTCCGTTTGGGAAGCCACATTAGGACCACTTTGTGCCAGTTACGCCAGTTTATTTAGGTTGAAAACGAAATACAGTGGAGAATACAGAGCTCTAAGGTATAAATGGTTTAGAGAGTGCTATTGCGGTTAATCCTAGACGCGCTTTGAACTAACCGATATGAATTTACGTAAAGGTTATAATACGGTTCACTGCATTTATTCGATATTGTTACCGACCAATATGAAGTTTGACACATTCATTAGAAATTGCAACATTTTGCGTGAGTGTTGGAATTTTTGTACAGATTATCTTTACATCGTCATCGTCGACTATCAAAGTTTGTTTTCACCAATATGCCTCTATTCCTGACACACGCGGATAAGCTCCTCGGTGCAAATCTGTTCGGCTTGTTTGCCATACGCATCCTATTGTTTCATAGAAGTCCTTCGAGTCCCACGCACGTGTGGCACGCATGACAGATAAAGCATCTATGAAACGATAGCATGATTCTCGCTTGCACACGGATGAGTTCCATTCAATAATTGTAGTCCTACCCAATAGTGAACGGTGATGACTGGGTGACGACAAGGAGTCGTTGTGATTATCACCTACCATTATAGAGCAAGACTGTGTGTAGATTTTCTACATTTATAAACTAGAAGAAGAGAAATGCACTCTTAATAGTCCCAACCCGAAATGTAAATACAATTCCACGAAATCATTTTAACGGGTTAGTCGGACATAAATAAATATAAACGCCCAGAAATGTGTATTTAATGTCACGACTACGAGCGGTATAATGGTAGCGCGTCGCTTCCGGTACACGGTTCACGAATGCATTGAACTTGTGTTGCATGCTGTACGTCGTGTCTGTAAGGAGCCAAATTTTTTACATACATTTTGTATAACTACGGTTTAATTATATGGCCCGGGTGAAGCTGTAGAGGCCACTAAGGTCAACAGCAAAACGTCAATTAGGAAAAAAAAAAAAAAAGGTTTAAATATATATTTTTTTACTATTTACCCTGTCGTCGCAACCCTAACGATGATTTCCAATCACGAAAAGGGAAATCAATCCATTATCGCAATCGGCTATGAAATTTAACAAACAGGCAATATCTGTAAGCGTAAATGATTTTGCACTCACGTTCGACCTCTGCGCGACTTGACATTTTGACAGTTCGTCCTTGCCGAAATCTGATACAACAAATAAGCGTGCCTATTTCTAAGTTACCTTCCATTTCTCAAGTTCATCATTTTTCGGTCTGATAGCTTCATCTGCTTACATTAACAAATATTCATAATTTTAAACGAAATCTATTAATGTCTACACTAATAATTAGGTAAGGTATTCTAATGCGTTTCTTATTATTTTGACATGATTCTGTGCTGGATTTTAATAGAAAATATAGCTCTGTAAACATGAGACATTAATGCACTTAGAGAATATGCTGACTAACATTTTTAACTTAGTTATTTTTAGAATAAACAAATCACCTTTCTATTGTCATGGAATACAATTTTTATTTATTGCTTTGTCAAACATTTTCGTATCCATGTTGTAAGCTCGAGTGATAGCAATATTAATATATCTGTGTGAATAAACTTGTGATTCGTTTAACTCGTTCGGTACTCGAGTTCGGCACATTTCTAAAGCACTGTCCTATTGAAGGTCAGTGTAAGTGAGCTATAAATAAGGTATTTACCCGTACGTGTGTGGGCCAGCCTTAACGGTCCAAGTTCGGTATATCTTACAACACACGACACCAATCGATGATCAGAGCCATAACTGTCAAATACAACTGTAACAGTTCAAACATTTTAAGCCATATTTTTTTAATAAAATCGTAACTCACTTTATCATGAACATGTCTTATATAATCTCAGTAACGTGCGTGCAAAAAATTTGATTTATGTTGAAATATTTTTAGCATCCAAAATGCGATATTTCTAGATTGTTCGCTAACAATTGTGTAAAAGTGTTTGCGAGTAACACGCTTGAGAATTTTAACGAAACACATTATGTTGATATTAAAAAAGGCTTTAGCGTCCCTCATTTAAAACTGAAGTTTGTTCAAGGTTAAGAATGCCTGCGCCGAGTCTACTGAAGTCGTGTTGTGATCGCCGTCGCGTATTATAATTGGTTACATTTAACGGTGGCATCGTCCATGGGAAAGTAGTCTTATCACAATAGCTTGTATTTATTTGGTAGTATATTACCAATATTGAAATAGTTAGATGTGAATTGTGCTAAGTCGATTATTTATTGTTTCGGTTCGTGGATTACACGTTGTCATAGTCGTTAATCGTTCGCGATCGTTGTATTTCGAATACTATGAATATTTAAACCGTCTAAAACCTAAGTAATTGTTGCGATTTACAATTCCATATCTAATTTCATAGCCTAATGCTACCAACGTTTAATAGGCAGTGGAAATAATGACATTTGTTCTTCTTTTGTGTCAATGGCTTACCACTGTCTATGCTTATACAGCGGCCGCACAGGACCTGACGTTATGTGATGCTGTAGTCAAAGTTTATCAGGAAGGTCACTCGTTGACCGATTGACCCAAAGATCAACGCCGAAACCACAGATTCGGGTATCCAGGACTTTTGCAGATAGCTTCTTTACAATGAAATGATAACGATAGTAACTCAGTACGTCTATAACAATTTACGACACAAAATCGTTGGAAGCGAAATATACATTTGTCTGCTGTAAAAGATTTGTGAATATATTAAGTATACTTCATTGAGTACAGTTGCCGTTCACGAAATGTATTATACTGTCTATTACTTCGTCTGAACTCCCGAAGTTTCGTTACAATAATGATCGTGTAAAGAGCCGTGGGTATTGCGTAAGGACTTATTAACGGTGTGAACTACAATTTATATTAATTTGCATTAATTAATGTAACCTTTTTGTAAATAATCGAGAATAATGTACATTGGTAAGTTTGGAATAACTTATTCAGATTCATAGCAGACTGTTGCTGTTTAGCGGCTCTGTGCTTAGATTATTTTATTACTCACTTCGTTTCATATATATGGTAATTCGGAGGATATGAGATGTAGATTTATTATTATCCGGCGAAAGGCCTCAAAAGGACTCCGAGCTTTTTTTCTCTTATCTGCTGTCATATTTATTACGTGCTGCTTGAAATAAATATGATAACGAATCTCGAAATATAAACAAAGGATGGAGATTAAGAAATTTCGAGAATAAATAATCCGCCCACAAAACGCAAATGGTGAACCGATAAAAGCGAGTTACTGAAGCCATAAACAAACGAAAATATGAATCGAGATTATAGCGAAATACGGGATTAAGGATGCCCGCATATCTACAACTAACCAGCGAATCCTTTTGATGTGTCACTTGCAATTTTTTTTGTTAAATCGATTCGTTACATTAATGCCGAACTATTTCCTATCACTATACAGGTACGAATGGAAGTCCAAGGCTTTCCTACCTCGACCGAGTAGATCAAACACTGACTGACGGGCGAGTCGAGGGTCTTCCGCGTTAGGGACCTGGCGTGATGGTATCATAATAATAAAATAAAAGGTGATTTTTGTTAGACAGTATGAGAGTTATTATATTAAATTAACATATCCTCAAATATAATTATATTTGAGGATATGTTAATTTCATTTGATTGCCTCGTTGGTCGGGCGGTTGCTAGCGGGACTGCCGATCGGGAGGTCCTGGGTTCAAATTCCGGGTTGGGTACTGTTGGATTTTTCTAATTTAGAATTGCTAGCAGTGACTTGAAGTCTAGATGTGTGCAATAGGCTCACCACCTGTTCCATTGTGGGACTTAAACGTAACTGGTGAAATGTGGGGGTGTA
>DWDX01005370.1:0-10589 GCA_018245675.1 Agara michaeli | reverse complement strand
GGCAATAGGCTCACCGCCTATTCCATTATGGGACTTAAACGTAATTGGTGAAATGTGGGGGTGTACCTACCCCTTAGGGGATTACAGGCGTGATGTTACGTTATTCAAGATAACAATGATTGGCAAGAATGAGTTACTTTCTTACCATCAGATCTTGCAGTGTATAATAACATACTTAATAAGAAAATTCTCTCATTACACCTTAAGTGACTCTCTTCTCAGAAAGAGAAGAGTTAAGGTCATAGCACGGAAAGTATGTATATACGATCGAGTTATCCAACTGGAATCTTTTTGGACCGTGACGAACAAGTCTGTCAGTATAAAGTGTAAGTGTAATGGATGTAATAGTTTCCGTCAATAAAATGTTACGTTCATTAAAATATTCGTATGTAAGTACCTACCTGTGTAAAGTTAAAAACCCATACCAGAATGAGAATCGAGAAGGGCATAGCGCAGAAAATTAAATTACTACTAATTTGTCTGGCTGGAATCTTTTTAGACTGTGCGCGAAGATTTTTAAAATTAGAACAGCAGTCCAATAACAAACAGATAATGTTTTTTAGTAACTATTTTGTTCTTCAATTGGTAAACCGGTGAGTACATAAATGTAAAGCGATGATCTCAATACTTGTGCAATAATGATGATTATATATAGATATTTTTTTTCTACACTAATATTATAAAGAGGAAAGATTTGTTTGTTTGTAATGAATAAACTCAAAAACTACTGAACCGATTTTCAAAATTCTTTCACCGATAGAAAGCTACATTATCAGCGAGGAACATAGGCTACATTTTATTTCCAAAAAAATTAGGGATCGTTACGAGAATAACAATAATGTAAACCAATGGATCGAAAATTTGCCAATGAAAGTCAGTTTTCGGGGTGCGCTGCGAAAACTAAGCGGTTCGTTGGTTGGGAACCAAGATTACAAGGCAACATATATGCTGTTTTAATCCCGTAAACCCCACGGAATCAAAATCGCGAGTAACACCGCGAGGCACAGCACGTACTTCATGTTTAACCCAAATGACCGAATTTACAATTCTACAGTACCAGAAACATGCTATTGGACGACAGAACAATGCTCGTAATTAGAGCTTCATAACTCTTTGTATCTCCCAATAGTATCATTAGTAATAAATACCTATTTGTGCTTATAATATAATTGAAATATATTATTATTATATACAAAACACAATTGAATCCACCAATTAGAATACGGCAGAGACCTGTCGAAACTGTAAACTTTACAATGATCTGTAAACTTTACAGTTTAAAGTTGTAAAGTTAAGATACTCTGGGCGCAGTCGCCACTTGGCCGGGTGACCGCTAAGGGCGGAACTTCACGAGCGTTTCCGCCCTTCGAAGGGCAGGCTAAGCAGTCACTACCGGTTGTACTTACGTAACGATCGTGCAAACATTTAGGAAGGCTTAAAGGCGAACAGACGTCTGTCGTTCTGGCTACTAACCATATCTCCACCAGCACGCTGGAGCAGTGTAGTGCAGTATGCTCCAGCCGTCCCCCAGCACTCCCGCGCCCAGCAGTGGGATGTAAAAAAGCGCTGCCGTCCATTCTGCATTGAACGAAGTGGAATCAAGTAGTTTTATCGTCGCTAGATGAAAATAGATATACTTTATTGTGGGTACACAAAATTATTAGCTGTCCGGTTACCATGACGGGCAATCCAATTGCCTAACTTGGAATCAGATAGCCGTGTGTGGAATTGTTCTAGTTATTATTAGGTATATTCACAGATTGTTGCAAAATAACTTTAGTTAAATTTGATAACAGATTTCAAATAAGTAACGCCTAATACAGTTAACTTACTACCTAGTTGGCTACGAATGGTACTTTTTAGGCTACTATTCTATGTAGTATTTTCTGAAACTAACGATCTAGGTACCTATCCGTGACTTGTCCAATGTTATTATTATTAATATATGTACGTTGTCGACATGTTCGCGACATTTAAATCGCTTATAGCTAAGTCGCAGCCGGTAAACGAAGCCTTAAAACGGAACCCACAAATTAGGGTTCTTTTGAAATATAAATTTTATCAAACTTTTTCACATCAACTCTTTTCATTGCGTTGCATTGTTACATAGGTAGGTACAGGTACAAGGTTTTTTTTTATATCCTTTGAGATATTGTATTTTTATAGACAATCATTTAACAAAATCTGGTAGGTAGGTACCTATTCTTATCTTTTACTTTTTAACTTAATCTATGTATTTAAGTTAAAGTAGAGTATTCATTAACATATGTAGATACGTACTTAAAATGTTTACACATCAATTAATGGTGGAATGTAGATTGATCACAATAGTTCTGTCAAATATTCATCTTCTTGTCTCTGTCTTTTTGGTTATAGACATTTCGCTGCCAAATCGGTATAAATGCGTTGTCAGGGAAATGAAGGATGCTTTCCTTTTAGAAAAATTCAATTTTTGAATAGCAGCATATCGCAGCACTATGCAGTTGCCTCTACATTTCTTATTGGACTACACAAAGGACTCACCGAAACGTGTGCTATAAGACCCATTGGCCAGTTTTAGAACTGCAATTTTAATTATTGTTATTAATTCACAAGTAAACTGGACACACGTTATGGATGTCCGTAAAAGTGAGTGTAACATATCATGATTTAACTTATTGATGATTGAAATCTTTTCAATTAAATACATAAGTACCCAAGTCTTAGAAGGTTCTCCAATTAGGTGCCGTGAGGGTGACAATTCGCAAGTCACCAGTTAAGGGCACCGTTCTCATTGACGGGTCACCCTTTTTGAAGGCAGATTAGCTGGGGGCACGCAGAACTATTTAAAGTCGATCGTTCGATATTTTCCGTTAAAAAAAAATAACCATTCGATTTTCAAATTCGAAATGGATTCTAAATAGAACGCGCTCATTTTATAAATCACTTTACGGGCTTTGATTTGTGAAATAAACTTTTTTACAAATCCTTAT
Source organism: Agara michaeli (assembly GCA_018245675.1). Taxonomy (NCBI): domain Eukaryota; kingdom Metazoa; phylum Arthropoda; class Insecta; order Lepidoptera; family Hesperiidae; genus Agara; species Agara michaeli. The sequence goes on along the minus strand of DWDX01005370.1, from coordinate 7,617 downwards.
CCTAAATTAAGTTAAAACAAACACCAATACATAATAAAAAATAGATAATAGAGAAAAGATATTTGGGTTTATTTTTGTAAAAAAATAGCAATTCTCAATGGGATTGTTAATATGATGTTTTGGAAACATTATTTATACAAGTAGGCAATTGCGTCGTTATTAAGGTAAAATAAATATGTTAATTCTGTAAATAAAGGGATATTTCACATTTAGTGATCTCTGTCTACCCCGTTAGGGAGCTGGCGTGACGTTATAAAAATTTTCAGTAAAGTATTATGGTTGGTAAATGTCACAATCACATTTCGTAATTCACAAACTCGTTCACAAGCGAAATTAACAAAACACAGTCACACCGAGCATTTTCATACAACACTTCACGCCTTTTTACCAATTAAACGGAGCATCAAGTCATCAAAACAAAATTCCCGACAAGTTTATCAGCGAAACAACGGAGACGTGACCGAGCCGGTTGTTTTTATTTCCTCATCTCGCACAAACCGCGGGGAATTGTTTGAAACCAATAAAAAAAAAAACACCGTACAAATCGATTCGCCACAAAGTCAACGACACCGACATCAACTCGCTGTTTGTATTAACGCTTTGGAATCGAATGTAACTTTACCATCAAACGGACCGCGGTAAATACGGTTAAGCGAAATAGTCACTCACCTCATAAAGTGACCGCCGGCACGCTGATGCAACTCCAGATCCACGTTGCGGCCGTCACTGACTCCAACGACACCGTCCCGTCCGCACAACAACAACACAACTAGTATCAACTCTCCGCTACGGAACGAACTTTATCGATCAAATTATATTTGTGTATCGGCAATGTCGCGAATCGTAGCGACCGGCGCGCGTCCGTCGCTCGTTCAGCACAATGGCGACAATCGACGAGCGTGCGGTGCGGCGCGACTGCGGCGAGCGCGCGCCCGACAAATCGAATGATAAACGAACGGCGTCCCACCAATCGCGCGCCCCCTTGACGCCCACGATCGCGCGCCGCGCACACCCATTGGCCAAGCAACTGCCATTGCCTCACGGATGTTGTTATGCAGAAGGAGAACAGTTCGAAATAAGAATTTAAGCGTTTACCGGGCCCGCTCACAATGCAAATTGGTCGAGCGCGGGGTATGCTCTCTTTCTACTGTTGTTCTATTGCTTATGCTTTGTGTGTGGTGGGAGTAAATAAAAAAAAGTATTTTTGTACCTTTTTATTTCAATTTCCTAAGACTCCTAGACACTGCTAATTTTTATGACGGAAACATATAAATACAGTACCTTTAATATGCATAAATAGTAGTAGTACATATATCCAAATGTAAGCATAGGTAAATCTGCCTAAATATTATTCTATTATATCATTATATTACCTAAGTTCATATAGGTTAACTCCCGGTTAAGAGTATATTTTTTCTTAAGAGTATATTTTTAATAGACCTTGATTAAATTAAAAAAAACATATCGATAAAAAATAAAAGAAAATAATAAGATATTTAAGCTCAGAAAGTACATTAACTTACTATTTACGATTTACTATAGTACATTTACTTTGAACGAATAGATATAATACGCTCATGGTAGGTACATATTACATGTCATAATATAGGTTTAGGTATTTTGATACACAATAATTTAATATAAGAACAAAATTTCAATCTTAGTATGTTTTTACAAGAACACAATATTTATCACGAAGTCCAACAAGTACTGTAATAGCCATTGTCACGAAAACGTTTTACAAACGCGTGCTATGAGTATCCGCACACCTACTTACAATTTCATATCAGGTTCTAATCGCAACAAACAAATTAAGTAGTATTAATTAAGCAGCTGCGATAACATTCATTACAATCGCTTGATAATTTCCTTTGAAAAATAGAAACATAAATTAGGTGTTAAAATGAAATGAAAATCTTTATTTGATAGCCTTAGTACCATTATTTATGGTCCCTTGTCGACTTTCATATCTCTCAGGAATAAGCGTAGATGAATATTATTACAATTGAAATCCAAACCCGGCAGCGCACTGGTGACTTCTCGGATGTTGCAAGTGTCCAGGCGATCGTGATCACTTACCATCAGGTGGCCCGTTTGCCTGTTTGTTGGGCTGAACTGTCTAAAAAAAATCATATTTACGGTGATTACCTTTCATTGGTTTAAGTTTTATTTTGGAAATTAATGAGTTTAAGGAGGCCAGTTCGTAATAGGTCACAATATGATCGTACACACATAATTTTCCTGATAATTCTTATTAGAGTTCACCGACATAAGTTAGTACTGATAGTACTTTATAAATATAGACATCTTTTACATTCAATACTCTCTTCACAGATGTATTTGATGAGATTGATACAAATTGATTTCCTTTAACAGCCAATTTGGGACTGACTGCTGAGCAACAGAACAGAACAGAACAGAACTAGGTACTAACAGAATCCAATTGTAATGGAATGTATTTAAAATTAATTGAAATCTTTTGCATGTTTTATGAATGTTAATATATCTCCTATTGACTAAAAGTTCACGATCGATAACAAATGAAACCGTTAAAATATCTGAGGTCAAGAGTCTACACAACAAAGGAATCCGAAAATTTTCACATCAATACATATCACAACGGAAACTAGATTGAAGAATAACAATCTCAAGTATCGATTCATCTATCGACTCAGGGACCTCGATAACGTCTTTCGCTTGATTGGTAACCGTTAAAAATACAAAAAATTGAATGTATATAAAAATTAACATATATGTCTATCATCCGAAAAAATGATCCAACAACAGGACAATGCTAGAGACATGCAAATCTGTAACTGATACGTCAAGTCAAGACGATCCAACGATTGCGGACCGTTTCAAATTGAAATGAGGCATAGAAAATATGACATTGCCACCGAAAAATGCAACGGCGTTCAACAAAATTTTTATGAATATGACACAATTGTACGTTCGGTAATTGAATTGTTGCGTTATGTGAAATGCTGCCGACACGAGGGCAGCGGGTCGCGCCCCACGGCCTGGAGGTGTTTCCAACAAAACGTCACAATGTGCGGTCTACAATGCACCGTACGCAAATTAACTGCGGATCTATTCAACTTTTATTGGCAATAAAAAAACTATATCTATTCATCGATTCGCAACGTTCAGTCCATGTGTCGACATAAAGAATTTTTAAATGTCGCTAAATGATTTTTGCATATGACGGGGACGAGTCAATATGCGAATGTTATACTCATGTTAATTTCGTAACATGTGTAAATGCAGGTAGTTTGGATATTTTATTGGCGTACTAGTGTAATTTAAATTCGTTTGTTACATTTACAACGGAATTTAACAGACCGTTACAAATTCGTTTATTGATAAGGTGATAAGCTGCTTTAAATGTATAGCCCATTAGTGATTGTGATAACTTTATTCAAGTGGAAAGTAATAAATTAATGATTTACCCTTAATAGATTTTCGTTTAACACTATGATATATTGTTCTGCATTATGCTCTCGGTAGTTAAGTACCTACATATGTACATGAAATATTGAGGCAAATAGGTACCTATCTAATAAGATTAGGAGAGGAACACTTAGGTATACAATATCTTGAAATACAACAGAATCCCAAAATAACAATGAGTACCTTTGTTGAATACCAAATAATATTAACAATATAAATTATTTAAACAAAAGAATATATTGCATTATTCTGAATTTTTTGAAATAATAAAAATTATATATATGACAGATGTGTATCCGAACAATATTTGACTAATAATATACTAACATAAAAAATGACACGAAATCCAAGTTTATTCTATCCTGCGCGATCAAAGTATGTTAATGCGATTGACGAATCGATTTTCAAATTTGTCTCGCATTGTGCCCAGTTGTGCTGCGTGCAAATCCGTTGGCGATAGGCATTATTAACATGCAAATATAATTTTGATAAATTCCAAATCGATACATACCGTGATGGCTCTTTGTTGTATGAATAGGCGGGAACGAATGGTTTGAAATCGATCTTTTGCTACCGGAATGGTAATTTCGAACGAATTAAACGTTCGATATTGTATTCTATTCTTATTTTAAAATGCAAGTACAATGTCCTTGACTAGATGCGACTTTGATATTATTTACGTTTGATATACGCTTACAAGTTAGGTCTATTGATATTGTAATTGAATAATTCTAATTTAATGGTCTTATTTATTATTATTCCACTACTATTACTAAGTAGGTATTATTACATTCAAAAGTACAAAGCGCGGCTAAGTTACATGATACGACAAATTTTAAAGCTCATTTAAACGCGATAACGGGAAATATAAAGCACTTGCAGAGCCCAGCGGGTGGCAAAATAATTTGTTGCCAAATGTAGATAGATACCTATATACTGAGCTCAATATTTCGTCTTTTGAAATACGAATTCGACTATGTTTATTTTTAAATGACGTTCCATTTTTGAATAAACTCAATCTTTCGCAACAGTGCGATTTGCTTACGTTTTAAAATGTGATGTGCATCTTGATATAATTTCGAAAATTTTGGTAACAGAAAAATATTTAATACGATTATGGACCTTCCTAATTGAAATTATTTGATAATTAATATAATTTTACACTTTTCTGCTAATCATATTTTTGTGTTTCCAAAATTATTAATTTGTTAAAAGTTTAGTGGGCTGTTTGAATATGACGAAGAAGCTGTTACTAATTATGTGTTACAAAGTGTTACAATATAGATAATTATATTTGAATAAAAATAACTAAATACTTACTATATAATATGAACTTACACAAATGTTTTTATTACACCCAGACACAGAACAAACATACGCTCATAATACGAATGTTTCTCGAATGGGAATCGAGCCCACGACCTCCTGTTCAACATTCAGGGTCTCACCACTAGACCAACAGCTCAGTCAATAGAAGCATGGTTTAAAAAATGCATTTCATCAGTTATTACAAACAGGTATCCGTACGTACGTATCCACTCAGGAATCGCACCGTTCCAATACAATTCAGTGCAAGAAGAATGAGAAACATTGTTGTCGCGGTGTATTTGCGTTTCTCACAAGCGGCGTGTTGTGTGTTATCGATTGTCGACACTCGAGCTGTCGATACCGGGGGCTGCGCGTGACGTCATCTGCGACCGACCTCGAGTGGCTGCTGGTGACATCGTGGCGACACACCGGTGTCACACCGCGCCATTGACAGCGGGAATTAGGAATCGGTTGATATCTCTTCTTTTGATGATTAACGAACGAAGAAAATTCGCTCACAGATGTAGAGCATTGTAATTGTGTAATTCAATTGTTTGATATCGGTTACATACCTACTTTTAAGCGGATAAATGTATAGATAATCCAAATTTGTAATTAATATAGCGCGTATTGTAAATTTTTTTAGAACGAATCTTGCAGTAGTTTGGCTGAGGTATATTTTTTTTCTTTATTCATTACTAAATCCCTCTTACTATGCACATATGTATGATAGGAGAGTGCCCAACATTGAACCGATAAAAAAAAAATCCCCTGTTTTGTTGGTCCTCTGTTAGACTGGGTCTCCTCTCATGGTGAGAGGGATTTAGGCCATAGTCTACCACGCTGGCCAAGTGCGGCTCGGTAGTCTTCACAAACAAAAAAATGCATTTACTCAATCTGTCAATTGTCGTTTATGGTACGGTTCTAAACATCGACACGAATGGATCTCTTGAAGTCCGTCCACGTCACTATCGCACAGCTGAGCGAGCCGCGGGTAGCTAATTCGATCGTCATAAAAGATTCGCGGCTGAGTCCGCAATCGTTGCACGTGGAGGCGACTCTGTGCGACAATTGGGCATTTTGTTCATCACAATCCCCCTCAAATTAAACACCTTTTGCTGGTCGATAGAGCGTGCTGGGTAATCGCCGTTGATCATTTAACGTGTTTGCGGGATCCGGGATTCCGTCTCGGAGGTCCGCGGTGCAATGTACAAGTGTTACGTATTCGGAATCAAAGCTTTAGCGTTTTTGATCAAAGTGCAAATCCGCCGTCTGATGTTTATATGCACGAAGAGAGTGATCAATGCAGACGAACAATTAATGATTTTCTTAACTGACAAATCTATTTGAACACGAGGTTTGACATTTTATAATTTATAATTTTGCATTCATTTAATTTATTTCATACATACATTGTATTTTTTCATGAACATTGTATTTTAATAATAATTTAGTTCCATTAATAGTTAAAAATATAGATTTATAGACGACATAAATTAATTAGATTATTTTGCACGCCTATCTAGGCAGGATTTAATGACTAAGTTTTATTTTAAAATCTAATTTTATGTACCTAAATCCAGCAAATAAAGCATTTTGTATTTGTAAGCGCGTCAGGTTTGCAAGGGCAGAGATATTTGGCACTCGGTGCTTTCCGCCTACCCCGTTAGGGACCTGGCGTGATCGTGTGTTGTTGTATATGACTTTTTAAATATTGCCTAAAAAACGCTGATTTGGGGCGTGTTAAGAGATTTACATTTGACTGGCCCGTGGTACAGCGTGGACCGACACTGCTAAAGCGCAGGTCGTGGGTACGATCGCTGTATTCCTGACTTTCGATGTAATTTTAGCTGCTGTCTCATATGTTACTTACAAAACATGGCAAGCGTGTTCGTTACCGTATCTTTGACAGATGTGTGACACGTGACATTTAGTCAAAACGAATTGTAATAATAATGGTAATTAAATGCATACGCTCATGATTTCCGCTAACATTTCACCACATGGACCGTACACTGATTAAACAAATGTGAAAAGCGATGAAGCTCGATGAGACCTTGCAATGCGTTACAATAAAAAACAAGCCCTACACTTATACATGTAAGGTCGATAATCGGTGTTTACCCGCGTCAGTTGTAAAGCACAAAAAGTGCTATTTGCTTAGCTGCAGCGATGTCATCTAACCACCACGCTTTTCGTGTTCAATCCACCATAATGTAAGTGGTTTTGTACGAAACCTGAAGTTCGCGAAGTAGCGATACCAATTAAACGGTTAGCTGGATACCGTCAAAGGCAATGTCAGCCAGGGCTCCCTTAGAAGTGAAATGGATGTATTTTAAGTGCGCGAAACCTGTTCGGTAATGTAAACAGTGTTTCGCATTTAGTTCGATGAAATATTTATTAGGAACTTTAGTTCCTAATAAATATTTGTGCGATGAGCACAGTTGTTCGTTCTGTCTGCCTGTAAGTGTTTGAAACGTCTTAGGGTATAATTTTGAGGAATTACAGTGCCTCTTGCTTGTACAGTATTTGTTAGTACCTACCTAACAAAATGTCAATAGTTGGAATCTATCTATATATTAATACGTGAAGCAAAAACTTTGGACTCCTTTTTACGAAAATTGCGGGGATGAAGGAGTATGAAATTTGGCACACTTATAGTTCATGTGTAGGAGAAGTGCAGAACGCTAATATTTTTCAATAATAATGCTTGTAAAGTACATTAAATCAATAAATAAAACATTACCCACACTCGAATACATTTAACACGCACACGCGTGACAATACAATAAAATTGTATCATCGTTCATTGTTTACATTCTGATTGTCAATGTCAAACAAAAGTCCAACGAAATGTCA